>APFE031757022.1:0-30733 GCA_000404065.3 Pinus taeda | reverse complement strand
GTGAACGACGTTAAGAAAGCTATGTGCAAATCTGAATTACTTTTAAAGCAACAATACTCAACAAAAATCTTTTTCAAAACGAAGTGAAAGCAAGAGAGACACTTTGTGATTTTGAAACAAAAATTACTTTTCTACACCATAAAACTACTAAT
This sequence comes from Pinus taeda, assembly GCA_000404065.3. Classification (NCBI taxonomy): domain Eukaryota; kingdom Viridiplantae; phylum Streptophyta; class Pinopsida; order Pinales; family Pinaceae; genus Pinus; species Pinus taeda. Next base: position 30,581 of record APFE031757022.1, on the reverse strand, counting down.
TAAAATCCTATGCAACAGTAACTGTATAATCGACTATACAGAACAATGGGATCACTTTCTAAAACTGAAAACGACAGCTATGACACTTTCAGATCTAGAGACGATAGTTCGACTATGCTACTATTTTGCAAAAGAGAACTAAAAACGACGCACAATACATAAAAAAAATTATAGTTATTTGCACCAAGGAGGTGGAATAATGCAAGAGAAGGGGGTTTCATAGAAGTACACTAACTAGAGACAACAAAACTCTTGAAAAAGACTGAAAACAGTGAGAAAAATCCACAGTCAGAGGGTAAAGTTAACCCTCCCTGACCATCGCACCTGTTACACAGTGAACTCAGTATGCAGCGCACCTACTGCACTCGGGAAGTGCGATGCATACAGAATGCCTTGAAGGCAGGGTGTGATGGTAGAAATGTGAGACTTTGAATGGGATTTCACTCACAGTTTGCAATCTAGTTCAGGCGTTTAGGCCGAATAAGTAAAGATCAGTGTATGTAAAACACATGGGTGATCTAAGAGGTTACTAGAGCCACCACGTAGGTCAATTAGATTGCTTGCAGATCTATTGTTTAATTCATAAACAAAACACAGAGATAGACTGAAGCAGCATTGATGTACTTTTCATTTGTATAACAAATGCAGTTCGAAGGCTAACTGGCTTGACTTCAGGCTCCGTCTGTAAGTTTATAAAAGAAACAAGGATAGATAGGCTAACAAGTAATCTAGTTGCTCCCCAGCGGAATCGCCATTTTGTTATCCGGGAATAGTGTCCACTCGGATGCTACTATTCCCACTAAGATGGGTGGCTATCTTATAAACAAACAATCAAAGTCTACCGTTGTTTCATTTTATGAAAATAGACGAGAGGAGGACCAAGAAGACCAACCTGAGTCTTGCGCTTGATTTCCTCTCCTTCTTGATAGAGCTTCGTCGCTTCTTCTTTGTCTGCCCAGCTTCAAAAGAACTTGTTGAATCACATCAACATACTACTATCCAAGAAACAATGATCTAAATTCATAAATAATACAATATTAGATGTGGATTAACCATATACATGCATATATAAACAAGTACATAAGAATATGGAAGGAAACAAGAATAGCTTTATTAAGATGAAAAGTAGCAAAGGGATTACAACCATGTGTTCTGACCCAGCATCATCCTCCAGCTAAGAAGCCCTTCTTCACCTCGAGAAAAGCTAGATCACCTAACATTGTGAATGTACACCAGAAAACCAACAACACTTCTGTATAAGATACAAATTCTAACCTTTGGATCTCTGTGATGAGGGATCCATATATAGACGATTATAGAGAGGTGAGTCATCTTCTGGGATCTTGATTAGTGTCTTCTCTCTGATAGTTCCTGCTTCCACTTGGAGAATTATGATCTCTTACTCATCCCTGGTCGAAAATGGAGAGTCAAGTGTCAGAGGGGAAGCTTCTAAAAGATTCCATGATCTTCCACCTCACATTTTTGTCCCTGCCATTTGTCCATTCCCGACCATCGTACCTTACAGAGGAGAAAATAAGTATGCATCGCACCTTGTACACTGGGAAGGTGATATGCATCACACCCCCTGCATTGAGCTTTCAGTATGGTCCAGTTTTGACCATTTATGAGCAGTTTTAAGTGGAGAACCTCTGGGATATTATGTAATCAATTGACCTTGTTCCTTTAGGCTGTGAAGCAACACTTTTAGGGACTTGGGAGCACTCAGTTTATGGACATTTATGATTGGGGTTGAAGTACCCAAAAATGTCTATAACAAGGCATGGATAATCTGAAAAGGGAGATATATGGTAGAGTCCAAATTTTTGTTCTTGATTTATTTAACATGCTTCAAAAATAATACATAGTTCATATAAACGGAAAACATCCTAATCTGAACTGAATTGAAATAGAAAACATGGAATGGAAATAGGTTCAATGGAGCAACCAGTTAACAGATAGAACTCAACCACTAACAATCAACTTTGGAAACAAACCACCTTAACGCAATAAGCTAATTCAACTGAATTTTTAATGTTCCAACCAATTGATAAAAAACATTGAGCTACAAGAGGTGCCATTACTAGACAGCTTAATAAACTTATCAAACACAATAATCCTTTTGTAATATTGATTAATAACCATAAAAAATAAAACCTTAAAAGTCTACTTTGGCAATTTCAAGATGGCTCAGGGGTCACTACAATATAGTTGTATCCTCGTGGTAAAATGGAAAATTGAATTGTTCATCGATTTCAAGATGGCTCAAGGGCCACTACAATATAGTTGTATCCTCATGGAAAAATGGAAAATGAAAATGCCATGAAATTGAAATAGTGCTGGCGTAGGTTGAAGATGTGGCATAATGTTTGGATGTAGATACAAAGAAGAAAGAGGAAGAATATATTACAAAAATGTTAAACAAGACCTTATATTATTATGCACGCAGAAAATAGAACCAAAAGCATAACAATTCTAGGAGAATTTATGTAGTGGCCACTGCAATAGATGTATAGATGAAGATACAAAGGGAGAAAGAGGGGAAGAGGAAAAACCAAATTCTATGTATTAGGGATGGAAGAAAACTCTTAGCCCAACACCAATAATTTCTTTACTCTACAAGCAATACGAACTCTTAAAAATATTTTCTATCCAATATGATGTCTTAAATATATCCTACTATCTGAAGCATACTTTTCATAATATGATCTTACCCTATGCCTTTCATGGCTTTCCTCTAGTTTAGTGCACATGCTCCTGCAAGATGGACTTGATATAGGCATCATACAAGAATCATGGGAATTATTAATGAACATAACAAATCCCTGGGTATGGGTTTGACCAAATCAGTAGGGTAACAATTCAAACTAGGTTGCTTGCCAGTATCATTTAGATAATCAATAGCAGAGCCATTCAGTATGAGAGTAATAGTATATGATTTACAAACGTTGTTCACTCATAACCACCAAAATATCATAGTAGCTACTGTCCAAAATTAGAAATAAAGCCCAACAAGCAATGTTTTGAACTTCCAGCTTTGAGGGGAGGCTTTCCACTTGTCTATTATGCACCTAGGGCATGGTGGGTGATTTAATCCTATATCAGACCCCTTCGAGGACAATAGACACAAGGTACAAACAGTAATCATGTTTCACCACCATAGTCCATCAAAGGTCTTTCTTCCAGTTGATCATCATGGTCATACACAAAATTAGGAATCTCAATCTGTCCCTTCCTAATGTAATCCCAGATAAATTCTAGGAGATTTACATACTTCAGTTTCCAGTATAAACTGCATAACACATCAAAAACTGCATGAGCACATCTGCAACAATTAGTTCTAATGAATTATTTGAATCAAAATGCAAAATCAGCTTAATACTCACCCTGCACTCAAGAATACACCACCAAGGGTTGCAAAAAACAGTCTTGACTGAAGCCCTAGATGTAGGAAATACACCACCTGAAGCCTTTCCTTAAAAGACGAAGGAAGTTCTTCATAGATCAACCACAAAGTAGACACGACGGGGTAGTTTTCACTCCTTTGAACAGAGGTATGAATGTAAACAAGACAGTAAGGCCCTTCAGGTATTTCATTTGAGATCTTATCGTAAACATATTTCTGTAGCCTTTGTCCACTCAGAAGAGGAGCTGCAGACATAAATATAAACTTCATCTCTTAGTGGAAAGCATGGATAATCTTAAAACGGAGATATATGGTAGATTCCAAATTTTTATCGCTGATTTATTTAACATGCTTCAAAAGAAATACATAGTTCATATAAAAGGAAAACATCCCAATCTGAACTGAATTGAAATAACAAACATGAAATGGAAACAGGTTCAATGGAGCAATTAGTTAACAGACATAACTCAACCACTAACAATCGACTTTGGAAACAAATCACCCTAATGCAATAAACTAATTCGACTGAATTTTTAATGTGCCAACCAATTGATAAAAAACATTGAGCTACAAGAGGTGCCATTACCAGACGACTTAATAAACTTATCAAACACATAATCCTTTTGTAGTATAGATTGATAACCATAAAAACTAAAACCTTAAAAGTCTACTCTGGCAAATTCAAGATGGCTCGAGGGTCACTACAATATAGTTGTATCCTCGTGATAAAATGGAAAGTCGAATTGTTCATCGATTTCAAGATGGCTCAAGGGTCACTACAATATAGTTGTATGCTCACGGAAAAATGGAAAATAAAATTGTTCATCGATGCCATGGAATTGAAATAGTGCTGGCATAGGTTGAAGATATGGCACAGTGCTTGGATATAGATACAAAGAAGAAAGAAGAAGAATATATTGCAAAAATGTTAAACAAGACCTTATATTATTATGCACAAAGAAAATAAACCACAAGCATAACAATTCTAGGAGAATTTATGTAGTGGCCACTGCAATAGATGTATAGATGAAGATACAAAGGGAGAAAGAGGGGAAGAGGAAAAACCAAATTCTATGTATTAGAGATGGAAGAAAACACTTAGCCCAACACCAATAATTTCTTCACTCTAAAAGCAATACGAACTCTTAAATTTATTTTTTGTCCAATATGATGTCTTAAATATATCCTACTGTTTGAAGCATACTTTTCATAATATGATCTTACCCTATGCCTTTCATGGCTTTCCTCTAGTTTAGTGTGCATGCTCTTGCAAGATGGACTTGATATAGGCATCATATAAGAATAATGGGAATTATTAATGAACATAACAGATCCCAGGGTATGGGTTTGACCAAATCACTAGTGTAACAATTCAAACTAGGTTGCTTTCCAGTATCATTCAGACAATCAATAGCAGAGACATTCAGTATGAGAGTAATAGTATATGATTTACATTTGCCATTCACTCATAGCCACCTAAAAATCATAGTATCTACTATCCAAAATTAGAAACAAAGCCTAGCAGGCAACATTTTTAACTACCAACTTTGGGGGGAGGGTTTCCACTTGCCTATTATGCACCTAGGTCATGGTGGGTGATTTAGTCCTATATCAAACCCCTTCGAGGACAGTAGACACAAGGTACAAACAGTAATCATGTTTCAACACCATAGTCCATCAAAGGTCTATCTTCGAGTTGATCATCATGGTCATACACAAAATCAGGAATCTCAATCTGTCCCTTCGTAATGTAATCCCAGATAAATTCTAGATGATTTACATACTTCAGTTTCCAGTATAAACTGCATAACACATCAAAAACTACATGAGAACATCTGCAACAGTTAGTTCTAATGGATTATTTGAATCAAAATGCAAACTCAGCTTAATACTCACCCTGTACTCAAGAAGAATTGACAAAGGGTTGCAAGAAATAGTCTTGACTGAAGCCCTGGATGTAGGAAATACACCACCTGAAGCCTTTCCTTAAAATCGGGAGGAAGTTCTTCATAGATCAACCACAAAGTAGACACGCCGAGGCAGTTTTCACTCCTTTGAACAGAGGTATGAATTTAAAAAAGACAGTAAGGCCCTTTAGGTATTTCATTTGAGATCTTATCATAAACATATTTTTGTAGCCTTTTTCCACTGACAAGAGGAGCTGCAGACATAAATATAGACTTAATCTGTTAGTGGAAGGCATGGATAATCTGAAAAGGGAGATATATGGTAGAGTCCAAAGTTTTATTGCTGATTTATTTAACATGCTTCAAAAACAATACATAGTTCATATAAAAGGAAAATATCCCAATCTGAACTGAATTGAAATAAAAAACATGGAATGGCAACAGGTTCAATGGAGCAATCAGTTAATAGACAAAACTCAACCACTAACAATCCACTTTGGAAACAAACCACCTTAATGCAATAAACTAATTCGACTGAATTTTTAATGGGCCAACCAATTGGTAAAAAACATTGACCTACAAGAGGTGCCATTACCAGACAGCTTAATAATCTTATCGAACACAATAATCCTTTTGTAGTATCGATTAATAACCATAAAAACTAAAACCTTAAAAGTCTACTCTGGAAATAATTTCTTCACTCTACAAGCAATACGAACTCTTAAATATATTTTCTGTCCAATATGATGTCTTAAATATATCCTATTGTCTAAATCATACTTTTCATAATATGATCTTACGCTATGCCTTTCATGGCTTTCCTCTAGTTTAGTGTGCATGCTCCTGCAAGATGGACTTGATATAGGTATCATACAAGAATCATGGGAATTATTAATGAACATAACGGATCCCAGGGTATGGGTTTGACCAAATCACTAGGGTAACAATTCAAACTAGGCTGCTTGCCAGTATCATTCAGATAATCAATAGTAGAGCCATTCAGTATGAGAGTAATAGTAAATGATTTACAAATGCTATTCACTCATAGCCACCAAAAAATCATAGTATCTACCCTTCAAAATTAAAAACAAAGCCCAACAGGCAAATTTTTGAACTTCCAGCTTTGAGGGGATGGTTTCCACTTGTCTATTATGCACCTAGGGCATGGTGGGTGATTTAATCCTATATCAGACCCCTTCGAGGACAACAAACACACGGTACAAATAGTAATCATGTTTCAACACCATAGTCCACCAAAGGTCTGTCCTCCAGTTGATCATAATGGTCATACACAAAATTAGGAATCTCAATCTATCCCTTCCTAATGTAATCCCAGATAAATTCTAGAGGATTTACATACTTCAATTTCCTGTATAAACTGCATACACATCAAAAACTGCATGAGCACATCTGCAACAATTACTTCTAATGAATTATTTGAATCAAAATGCAAACTTAGCTTAATACTCTCCCTGAACTCAAGAACAAATGGCCAAGGGTTGCAAAAAATAGTCTTGACTGAAGCCCTGGATGTAGGAAATACACCACCTAAAGCGTTTCCTTAAAATCCAGAGGAAATTCTTCATAGATCAACCACAAATTAGACACGTCGATTCTGTTTTCACTCCTTTGAACAGAGGTATGAATGTAAACAAGACAGTAAGGCCCTTCAGGTATTTCATTTGAGATGTTATCATAAACATATTTCTGTAGCCTTTGTTCACTGACATGAGGAGCTACAGACATAAATATAAATTTCATCTCTTAGTGGAAGGAATGGATAATCTGAAAACGGAGGTATACGGTAGAGTCCAAATTTTTATTGTTGATTTATTTAACTTGCTTCAAAAACAATACAGAGTTCATATAAAAGGAAAACATCCCAATCTGAACTGAATTGAAATAACAAACATGGAATGGCAACAGGTTTAATGGAGCAATCAGTTAACAGAAAGAACTCAACCACTAACAAAACACTTTGGAAACAAACCACCTTAATGCAATACACTAATTTGATTGAATTTTTAATGTGCCAACCAATTGGCAAAAAACATTGAGATACAAGAGGTGCCATTACCAGACAGCGTAATAAACTTAGTAAACACAATAATCCTTTTGTAGTATCGATTAATAACCATAAAATCTAGAACCTTAAAAGTCTACTCTGGCAATTTCAAGATGGCTCAGGGGTCACTACAATATAGTTGTATCCTCGTGGTAAAATGGAAAATTGAATTGTTCACTGATTTCAAGATGGCTCAAGGGTCACTACAATATAGTTGTATCCTCATGGAGAAATGGAAAATGAAATTGTTCATCGATGCCATGGAATTGAAATAGTGCTGGCCTAGGTTGAAGATATGGCACAGTGCTTGGATATAGATACAAACAAGAAAGAGGAAGAATATATTGCAAAAATGTTAAACAAGACCTTATATTATTATCCATGTAGAAAATGAAACCACAAGAATAACAATTCTGGGAGAATTTATGCAGTGGCCACTGCAATAGATGTATAGACGAAGATACAAAGGGATAAAGAGGTGAAGAGGAAAAGCCAAATTCTATGTATTAGGGATGGAAGAAAACTCTTAGCCCAATACCAATAATTGCTTCACTCTACAAGCAATACAAAATCTTAAATATATTTTCTATCCAATATGATGTCTTAAATATATGCTACTGTCTGAAGCATACTTTTAATTATATGATCTAACCCTATGCCTTTCATTGCTTTCCTCTAGTTTAGTGTGCATGCTCCTACAAGATGGACTTGATATAGGCATCATACAAGAATCATGGGAATTATTAATGAACATAATAGATCCCAGGGTATGGGTTTGACCAAATCACTAGGGTAACAATTCAAACTAGGCTGCTTGCCAGTATCATTCGGATAATCAATAGAAGAGCCATTCAGTATGAAAGTAATAGTATATGATTTACAAATGCTATTCACTCATAGCCACCAAAAACTCATAGTATCTACCCACCAAAATTAGAAACAAAGCCCAACAGGCAACTTTTTGAACTTCCAGCTTTCGGGGGGGGGTTTCCACTTGTCTATTATGCACCTAGGGCATGGTGGGTGATTTAATCCTATATCAGACCCCTTCGAGGACAACAGACACAAGGTACAAACAATAATCATGTTTTTTTTTTTTTAATTCTGATCACACAAACACAAACAAACCATGTAAGAGCTTCTGCAGTGATATCCAAGTTGCAGAAGCAAACTAGACAGATTAGAAAGACTACACATTTCTGAAATTTTAGCAAACAAGAAGAGCTATGAAGTTTCTGTTCATGACAGGAGCCAAGATGCCAACTATTTGAGTTTAAAGGCTTGTGGTTCAAGGCTTTGTGGCTTTAATAAAAGTTTCATTTTCCAAAAGAGTCAAAATGCCAACTCCCTAAGTTCAATGGCCTAACAGGGTTGTAAAACTGGAAATATCGTTTCCAACTCCAATCCGGTCATGATTGATGAGGAGCCTGCATGAACACCTCCAGGAAAAGGGAAAGCAAAAATGACCAATGAACAAGTTGGTCCATCCTTGTAGGTTGGCCCTTGAAGGCAAGATGCCCTGATTTTCAGTGCAATCTTTACTTATTTTGGTTAGCTCTTGAATTTCTGGTTTCTTTTCAGAACATGTAGACATTACTTGGTCTTTTGTTTTGTCAGCACACATATACTATTATGTATGCTCAGAATGGTCCAATGTTAGCTGGAAGCAAGGTATGACTTGCTTTTTTATTATGGCAGACCACACCTAATTGTACCTTTTTTTACAATATTAATACATAAGTAATTTAGATTTAAAAAAAAATGCAATGTTAGGGCATTACATTTATACAAAGTTGCTGACAAATTCGCTACCTAAACATTCATTATCATTCTATGAATGTGTTCTGATAACATATTTCTATAGATATGGGTTGCATCTACTATTTTCACAGTTTGTATATTAGTTTATATGCCTTCGTCTTGCCTTTGGGCAAGCACAACAGGCGCAATATCAGTTACTTAAAAAACACAGCTTAATAATAAAGCCAATCCAGCCATTCAGCAAGGTTAGGGCCTTATGCTTTTTATTTTTTTTGTGTTAGTTTAAACTAATACCAAGGAATTCAATTCTACAATTATATTATATGAGCAGATAAAAAGACCCATTAGCCTTGATTTTGCAGTATATGAAGCCCTCTTCTAAAAGTTGGGGTTGTATTTACCCTAATTCTACTATGAGGAATCTACAAATCCAAACTCCAACTCCCTATATTTAAATTTATGCTTGATTTAAACAAGATATCATTGTGTTTATCCTAAAGTGGATATTTCCATAAACCCATCTCTTTTTGTATGTACCTGTGTAGATTTTTGTGGTAGTTGAGCACCTGATATTGTTTGAAATATTTGATACCCAAAATGGTGCACAAGGTATGGAAAATATTCGTGAACTCTGACATTACTTAGTCCCTCTCCTGCCATAGTGTGGTCCACCTCATATATAAATCATCATATATTTCAAAAGGGATATATTGTTCTTTAATAGCATCCTTGAAAGAGGCCCAAGTGTGTATGACCATAAACATTGCGGAGTCCTCCATGGCCTTTTTCTCATAGACATTCTCCCATGAATCATTGACATGAGGGAAATACTTGAGGAGTGCAAAGGTAATATTTTCTCTATCAAAAAAATTGTGAGCATAAAATTCCCTTCAAGAAAAATTAACCATTTACCTAGAGCACTTTCATATATTTGTCCTACAAATATAGGCATATCAAAACTAACTTCTATGTTGAATGGGGAAGTGCCTCCAAAGCGGCATCTTGACCAAAATGTATCAGTTGTTGGCATCCATCCAAAAGTATGGGGAAATTTATTTGTCATCTTTTCATTTATTTCATGAGGGTTTCCTTGAGAAATGGTTTCATAGGATCTCGTGCTCCCTTGACTTTATTTTCTTCCACCATGGGAGGTTTTCAATGTTAGTGAGGACAATCATTCAAAGGATAGGCTGAACTAGTTTGAGTCCCAGCCCCTTATACCTTGACATCATTGGATACTTTCACATAAATACAGATAAAGAGTAGACCCCTCTGATACCACTATTCTAAATATATAAATGGAATGAAAGGAAATTAATATTTAAAAGAAAAACAAAAATATATAGTAAAGATTGACATGTGATAATAAATGGATTGTGTTGACACTATAAATAAAGAATAATGAGACAAACTTGCTCGAGTGGTGGTAGATTATCTTAGAGAAGAGATGTGAAAACTATGCATATTCACCAAATCCCATTACAATGAGGTTGAAAGATCCATTTTCACATAAATAAAAAATGAGGAAACGCAAAAAATCCAAAAGATAACCCTAGGAGATGAAATGTGGAAAGGTTCTGGCCCTGATGGGGTTAGTTGGTATATCAATTTTCTGAGATCATAAATTTTGCATACAATTTGTGTTTGCACACTTTATATCCATTTGAAAGGAATAACCAATAATTACAATTTTTTACTAGGCTCAAGCCATTGTTATGGTTATTTCCTAGGCCCCTTCCACATAAAAAAAACATAATTTAGAGCATCGAAATGGCCCTAGAAGTTCATAACCTAAAACACTGCAAAAACACTATGAAGATGGAGAAATTTTCTTTGTGCTAGTGGAAGAGGTGTGTTGCCATCGATATCCATCTGGACCAACAAGCAGATGTATACACCTATAATCACTAATTTGAGTAATGTTTATGCTTTAGAGAGTGATTTTCTGTATCCCACTTTGTATAGGAAGTTAAATGGGTAATTAATGTATTTGGTCAATATTAGACTAGATATTTGTTTTGTTGTGGACACATGCAACTAATATATGGCAAGACAAGAAGGGTTTAATGGGTGTCACCAAAGCGTGTTCTTAGGTATCTTTGTGATACAATGGATTTTGTATTGAGTTATGTCAAATTTGGTGGAGTGTAGCTATAGGGTTAAACATATTCAAATTGGGATATGAGCATAGTGATAAAAAGAGTACTTCTCAATGCCACTTCATCTTGTGTTCACATTAATTTTATGGCTTAGCAAGGAGAAATTATTAGTGGAACTTATCTGAGTAGATATTGAATATACGGTAGTAATTATTATGAACTGTGAGGCCATGTGGTTTCACAAGATGCTCATAAGATTTTTTGGTCTTAATATGTGACATACAATTTTCCATGATGTTAACCAAAGCTATCTCAGTATTTTAAAAAATCTCGTGTTCCATGACATGTCTAAGCATATAGAAATCATATATCACTTCATGAAAGATAGTGTCAAAGGAAGTGTTGTAAGATTGCAATACATATCCATAAAAGTATAAGTGGAAACTATTCTCACTAGGCCCTTAGTGAAGGGAAATTTTTCTTTCTACATGGACAAGATGAGGGTGGTGGAATAAATCATTTCATACATCAAACTTCCAACAACACTATCATATGGAACAGAGGAAATTTCTTCTCCCTCTTATGTCTTTGGAAACTGAGTTGCAGATAATTTTTCACCTACATAAATACACACCTTTACTGGTTTACTTTGTTTTATGGTAAACATCTAAAATATTTCTTAACATGCTTCCTCTAACTTAAATAAATTTCAACCTAATAACTTTTAATTTCCATGCTTAATATAAAATTTGGAGCATCATGTTCCTTCATGTCAAATTTAGAGGGAAAACAAGTTTTCACTTCTTGGTTGATTTCCCTATAATTTCCAATCAAAAACATATCATCCACATAAAACACCAAATAAATAACATGATCACCAACTAATTTTAAATACAAATAGTGGCCCACTTTACTCCTCATGAACCCAAGTCTGAAACTAAGTGTATTAGAATTTGTACACCACATCCTTGGTGATTTCTTTAACCCATATAAGGACATTTTTAACCTACATAAAATCTCTTTCTTTCCTTTTACAAGAAATCCTTGTAGATGATTCATGTATATTTCTTCTTCTAGATACCCATGTAGTAATGTTTTCCTCACTCCCATATATTCTTCTTCAAAAACAAAAACAACAATAACATATTGAAATAAATATAATAGAATTTAAACTGAAAAAAAGAGATAAGATATCACTAAATTTAATTCCCTCTACCTAGGAATAACCTTCTGTTACTAACTAAGCTTTGTACTTCTCCACTATGCCTTCTGAATTCAATTTCTTTTTAAACACCCATTTTCTACTAGTGATAATTCTTCCAACTCAGAACTCCACTAGACTTGTATCCTCATTCTTGCACCTCCCTAATAAATTGAGGATCGCCATTGGTAATAAACAAAGTAAAATATGAATGAAAATTAGGTGGAGTATACCTATCCAGACTCTTCTTTCCTAAATCGATATCCTTAGTGCCATCTTATATTTTTGTTCACCTTCTTATTCATATTCTTCTATAGAATATGATTCATCATCCTTAAATTCCAACCTCGTCTCTTTTTTTGTTCTTTATTCCTTAGTAGGATTTTCTATTTGACAACATCTTTGACTTCTCGAAATACAAAATCTCGACTATTCACTACCTTCTTAGTGTTTTGGTCCCAAAGACTATAACCTTTCAATCCATGTTTATATCCAATAAACATGCACTTTTCAACTTTATTATCGATATTACTCCTATTCTCGTATTGAAAATGTATAGCAACATCACGTCAAAATAAAATAAGATGTTTAAGAGAAGGTTAGGCTTACCATTCCATACCTCATGTGGATTCTTATCAACCAATGCTAATAAGGGTGATCCATTTATGATGTAACACAGAGTATCGACTATCTCTACCTCGAATTCCTATACTAACTTATTACCATCAAGCGCACTCCTTGCTTTCTCCATGAACATCCTATTTATTCTTTCTATAACTCCAATTTAATGAGGTGTATATGGAGTAGTCTTATTCCTTTATATACCACATTTCTTATAAAATATTTGAATTCATTCCCATAGAATTATCTACCATTATCTATCTTGGAAACACTTTAATTTTCGTTTCTATCTAATTTTCAACATGATATTTCAACTCTTTGAATTTCTATAAAAAAAGAAAAAAAAATCTTTTGAGTAAATGAAATAATGTATTTCTTAATAAGTCATTTATAGATCAATCATAGTACACATATTTACCAAATAATGGTAGCAACATAATTCCAAACACATCAATGTGCAGAAGCTGGATATTCCCTATGACCTCATAGAGCCAGAGGAGAATCTTACATGATTCTGATTCCCATATAAACAACATTCCAAAAAAATGAAAATATAGAGAGAATTTAGAAATACCTTCTACCATTCCCTTAGTGTATGCTACATGAAGGCCTTTCTCTACAATATGTCCCAGCCTTTGATGTCACAACATAGTCTTTTCTCCAAATATTATAATATATTTTCCTTCTTCTATTACACTCTTAGGAACATTGGAATTGTTGCATCCATTACCAACAATGCTTCTTTGTAGCTTATATAAAGTCACAATTAAAACTCCTCTCAAGAATTCCTTTCTCCTTGAACCATCCTTTAGGTATCCTTTCAAATGTTATTTTTGCATGAACATCGTTCATCTTAGTGATACAAATCAAATTTTTGGCTAGTCTCGAGATGTGTTGAGCATCAAGGAGTGGTCGAATCCTTTCAACCATCAACTTCAACTTGAAATTTTGTTGCCCTATGATTCTAGTTTCTGAGTCATCTCATAAGAAAGAATAACCACAATTGAATATTTCATACTAACAAAACTACTCCCCGTGGTTAGTCATGTGAAAGAATGCACTTATGTCGACTAGTCATGTGTCAAGATCTACATGTATAATTAAAGAAAACAAGTGCACATCCCATACTTCATCTGAGGATGTTTTCCCTTCTAGAAAATGAGAATCTTTATATCCCTTCCCCTTTTCAACAATTTTGGATCAACAAACATTCTTATAACTCCCCTCTTTTCCATATCTACAACATACATTCAGAAAATTTATTGGATATTTTGAATTGTACTCTAGATTTAGATCTCCCGTTCAAGGAGTTATTTTTATTTCTACCCTAGGAGTGTCCTCTTAGAGACAACAAATATCCACTCTGGCTTTCCATGTTATCACATATCATCTCCCTTGAAAATAAGGATGATATATCACCGAAACTTAAAGTAGTTGCATTATTACCTATGGAAACAACCAAGCTATCCCATGAGTCTGGTAGAGAACACAATAAACCTAATGCACTTATATTAATATGAATAGATAATAACAAAATTACCATAGTATTGAAGGAATGCCCCCAAGCTTTATTACATTCACCTAATTAGACTACTTGTGGCTATGAGGTGGATGGATTGAAGGTTCATTTACGAGATCAAGTGAAAGACTCGAATGGGATTTTATGAGATCTACTCAACACTTGACTTGGAACTTTGATCTAGGGGTCTTTGTTTTATTTTTTAACGAGCTTGACACGAGACATGGAACTATCCTCATACTCCTTGTTTCCTTTTTTAACGAGGTTGACACAAGACTAGGAACTATCCTCATGGGAGTTGTTTCATTTCTTAATGAGGTTGACATAGTAAAATAACTATCCTCATACTCCTTGATTTCATTTTTTAATGAGGTTGACACAAGAAGAGGAACTGTCCTTGTACTCTTTAATCACAACTCAAGAATAGGCTGCCACATAATTGACCCATGGTGGGGAGGATACCATTGGTACAAAAGGAACATTTAGGGAAGATGGTTGATTAGAAGCCATATTTTGACCGGGAAATGAAAGTTGGTCAACGGTGACAATTTTGCCTTCATGTGGGAAACACATCACTCAAAAGAGTGTTGAAACAATAGCTCCCTTGTCATAAACATAGTCATGCCCAAGAAGTAAATTGTAATATAAAGAGCTTGGGACTACCATCACATTCAGATAAATGATTTTTCCTCACAAAGTAATGGGAAACTGTGGAAGGATCCCTAATGGTTACCTGGTTCCTCTATAAAAGCCAACAAATTCTGGGTAACAAGCACAAGTGGTGGTGAATCGAGTTCTTGCCAAACAGTTGAGGAAAGGATACTCATAGATGCACCTTCATTTATAATAGTGCTAGATACAATCATATTACAAACCTATACTATGATTTGGAAAGGCACATAAGAAGGGAGACGGAATCCTGCCAGTAGACTCCAATCAAAGGAAGTGACTAGACTACTTGGAGGGGGTATTGTAGAAATGGGAGAATTAACCCTTTGAATTACGATAGTGGGAGGATTTTCCTCCTGTCTTGATGGAATAAGAGGATTTCCCCCAAGATAATTTCAATCTAAAGAAACAAAAAGAACTTGAGTGGTATCATATTCACTCTCTTCGGGAAAGGTACAATTAGCTGAAGGTGAAATTGGGTGAACTGTTACCTTGACTTGTTGATTTGGTTTGGGTATAGAAGCATAGGATTCACTTTCAGAGAGAGTGGGTTTGAATGACGGTTGAATTGAATCAGTCAATTCATCAACTAGTGAAGGATTAAGGGATAGTCTCCTATAACTAGATGGAAGTCGTTGTGGTGAAGCAGGACGGTTATCCAACACTTTTTTGGCTTCATCGAGGTAGGGACAAAGGTGAATGGCGTGACTCCCTTCACTTAACATACAGGGAAACTTAACTCTACCCTTTTTCCATGAACTTTATTACCACTAGTTGATGGTGTGTCACCAGCATGATCTCCATAATTTTAGGACACAAGATGATGTCAACGGGAAGACCATTTTGCTAAGATATGAGGAATATCAGGACAATTTTGAAGAATATGGTCTCTCATGCAAAGTTTGCATGGATATCAAACTTTGTGAGGATTGATGGATGATTCCTCATTAGATATTGCATTTAAAGCAATGGTTGCTTTGTTACCCCTCTACTGAATTTGCTTCTTCTTCTTCTTAGCCACCTGGTTACTAGTACCAATACTTTCACTAGGCGAAGAGGAAGAAGGGGAGGAAGAAACAACCGAGGAAGAAGGAAAAGGGTCAACTTTAGGATCAACTGGAGGTTGATTTTGTCTAGTTGGAGGTTTACTTGATTACAGAGAAATCACAACATTTTGAACCAAGGAGGTTAAAAACAACCATACTAACAAGTCAATGGTAAATATTGGAAGGGATAATGTAGCCATATAAGGAGTGCCAATATTTCTGAAAGGAGAAAAAGGACTAGGATTCCCATAAAATGAATTCCTTAATCGTGGACTCTGAATTTGTCGCCATATGTTTCAACCTAAGATCAACAAAGGAGTGAGCATGGAGGACTTTATCTGTGGTTAATAAAATTTATTTTAATCAAAGTACCATAACAAAAGAAAATAGGGATAATCTAGGCAAAATGTTTTCCAAGCAACTGTGAACTGTAGAATACCTCCCAACGAACCCAGAAGTACGAGCAGGCAATCTCCCTGAATGTTGTGTTTGGTGTATCACAGTTTAGAAGGCAGCCGACTTGGTTACCGAAGGATGGATAGAAACATAGTTTTGTCCTCCCATATATACCTGAAAGTATGAGGAATCCCAATCCGTATAAGTGATGTCTAATTCAAAACTACACAATGAGAGCATTCCCATATACATTACGTACTCTAAGACCAACCTATATACTCTAAGGTACATGGAAGAGCTACAATATACTCACATAAGTGGAATGAGGTATCACTCTTAGGATGTATTAGAGATAATTTAGCAATAGTTGCTTTGTTTTACGATGCTAGAACACGTCTCTAGCCTAGACCTCTAAATGTTTTTCGTTAGGTGACAATGCTCCATTAGGTAAATTCAGATAAATTTTAAGTTGATCTTCTTTAGAATTTTCCTTTCAAGGTTCACCATGTGATTTATGTTTGCAATTCCTAAAATGCAACTAATATGACAAGCATTCTTTCCTTTCAATTTAACAATGAAAATCCTTACTTAGTATGGATAGAGCAATCAAATCTTTGAGAAAGAGCAAAAAGCATAACTAATGCAATTTCCCTAGCTATTCCTTTCAAGAATTCACAAACTACAATATGAATGATGCACGTTTTTCTTTTCGAATCCCTTAATGTTACGATGGAAAAAAGGGAAAAGAAGAGTTTATGACACTTTCTTTCGAATGAAGATTAATCAACTATATTCTAACTTTGACTATACACTGATAATGACAAAGAAAATATTAAAGAGACATTAATCAATCAAATCAAGGTAGTACTGAAAAACGAGATAAAAATTTGTTCTCTGAGACATGACATTCATTGCTCAATCAAGAAGAAAATAAACAGAGAAAATTTGGCAAAAACACTTTCCAAAGGTGGGAATTTGACTTAAGGTTGATCAACACAAGTCAAAGAGGGCCTAACTATGCTCCAAAGCATTGTCTTTCACTCAAGGGTGCTCTACAGAGCACTATCCCCTGACCAAGCCTGCGTTGATTTCTGAGAAGCCACTCAAGAGTCATCTAACATCAATTTTTGGCCAAAGTTCAATGCAAAAGAACTGAAATACAATCAATGAGCACAAGTAGGGTCTACAAGAATTTAGCATCTATGGATAAATACTAATTCCCTAGATGAGTAGATGTATCTAAAACAAAAATTTAAAGTGTTTTAGACTATTCTTATAAGGAATAGATAATTTGAGAAGATAGAAGGCCTAACTATAGTTCTTTTCCTCTCGTCTCCCTTGTATCAATTTTGTCACTCCTTTCCGTACTTAATCCGCTTGAGAAGTACCTTCTAAACACAACAGAAGACAAAAAATGATCAAAGCATACTATCTATTAAATATAAGTTAAAGGAATTAGATACAATTCACACGCATAAGCATTATGAAATAATACAAACATATGGGAAAAAGGTTCAAACACTTTATTAGATAGAATGAGGAATTACAACCATTGGTGTCTGATTCAAAGCCATTCCTGCAGCTAGTATCCCATCCACATCACATCAAAAGCATGACAAACATGTAGCATCACAATACTTGCTTCAAAGCCAAATCTCATAGAAACATTTATCTCCTTAAAATTCAACATAATTAAGCCCCTGATCACTTAGATGAGTGGTTAATTTATAAGAAGATGAAGGAGGTTTTGTCATTAATGGTGGCATTGAATGACCTTCCATACTTAGAATTAGTTCCATAGAGGAAGAGATGAGAGGAAACTTTTGTATGACTCCAAAAGATAAGAATACTTCCCAAACCCTACGTGAATTTCGCTCATTCTCGCCCAACGTAGGTGAAAGGAAGCCCAAGTGCTCTGCAGAGCACCATAGTAGTAGACTTAACTACTCTGTAGCACACCTTCATAAGGGCTTACCAGTGTTGATCCCCCTAGAGGCTATTTCTAGATGTCTTCAAGTCATGAGACTGTTTGGGAATGAGGCATTCAAATGGGTGACTTGTTTAGGGTATGAAGCAACTAAAATTAGGGTTAGATGAGCCCCAAAACACCGATCTGGATGTTGGGATTAGATGTGCGCAAATGGATCTGTAACACATACCCATAATATTGAAACCTTTGCCAAAACAAAGGCTCATTAATTTTATAGAGATGATGAATGAAAAAAAAGCACTCTTGGATACTCCTCGTAAAATACATAGCATGCCTATGTAAAAACTATAGATAATTACATACTGGAGACTATGATTGGTCACAACACACAAACCTCGACCAATAAACAAAGACCAAAAAAATTAAACCATAAAGATATGCCTTCTGAGATGTCAAAGTTGGAGATAAATATAATTTCTAAGACGAAGCTTTGTAACAGATGTCATGACTAAATGAAAAAGACAACGTACAGGGGATACATTTTTTCTTGGAAAATCTAGGTATGATTAAAGTTTTTTATTATATTACCTCCGACATAATGTTGATGGAATTGGCATAAGTACAGCTATCAGATAATAATGTTGATGGAATTAGCATCATAAGGATAGCGAATGTTGCTAATAATGTTAGTGCTATTAAAGGTAATAATAAAATTATGTTTACGCAAATCAATCACTACGGATATTCAATACGGATGGATCACTTAATAATGTAATTGCACTATGCCTGCTGGCTTGCATTGGCACTATCCATAAATTCTTGTAGCAATAGCTTAAGATGTGTATTCACCACATCGCTTCCTATTAAATCGCCAAAAACTCGTACAACGTCGTCCCTTCTGTGAGCGCCTTCTTCCTTAAGAAGCGACACTACAATATTTAAACCAAATTCCAAATGAGACGATTTCAGGTATTTGAAACCCGAAAGGTCGAGTTCCACCATTCTGATAATTTGTGTTACTATATCTGATCCTTGTAGCGTCTCCTTGAACTCCGAGACAAACACACTTTCTCCTTCTTTAAAGGACACGGCTGTGAGTATGGAATTGATTAACCAGAGACCTTCTTTAAGTGCTAGAAGAATTAGATTAACATTCTTCGCTTCATCATCCTCATTCTTTTTGTTTACCATTCCTGGCTTAGATTTATCAGTTATTGCTGCATGGTGCAAGTAACGCAAACGCGAGATACAAAGAATTACTGAATGAACTACAACGCCAGCGTAATCACGGCCTGAGTTGATGCAACTCATACGATTATCCATCCAGGCAGCTTTTAGGACTAACACTCCGTTGTAGAGGTCCTCATTAGCTATATCGCTCAAATTCCCACGCTTTAACGCATAGAGAGTGACCTTGACAATCCAGATACGGAAAACATTCAACCTAATTGTAGGAAGAATTTCAATGTTAAAGTCGTAAAACATCAGACGATAAATTCTTAAAACCATGCTCCGGATTTTCAATTGATCGCATCGCGTTACAAGGCAAGACAGCACGGTAAAAATCGAGAACAAAAGCTCTGGACGTAAATGAGTATTCCTCAAACCAATAAGATCAACAAGCCTGCACACTTCTTTGCACAATTGTTTCAAAACATCGCATGAAGAGAGGTACCAACAGCAGAAAGAGGAAAACTGGTCATCTAGCACGCGCAACAAGTATTCGTATCCTCCTATTGAACAAAACACAGCCTTGTTTTCAGGTCGATATTGGCAATAAACGCGGAGAAGATTAAATTTCTTCCACAACACTTTCCAATAATGCTCTTCCGGCACCTCTCGCTTTTCCCTCTCAGCATCTACAAGACATTCATAATCCGAAATCAATCCCTCCATTAAAATTTTCATATCTGCTTCGCTCAAGACTTTGGTATAGTCGGAGATGACATCTAGCTTTTCGGTTGGGCTTGGGTTGTTGACTATGTATTGTTGCATTTCTTGTCTCAGCTCAGTCTGGGGAATAACATTGCTAATTTCTAAGGGTCGGCGGGTAAATGGGTTAACTGCTTCGTGCTTGTCATCCCAAATAGTTTCCAGTGTCGCTCGGTTGTATAGAACCTGAGCCGGGTCTTCTGTGAGCGGAAGTCTAACCGGATCATACGCAAATTCTTGCAGCAACACATCCATATACCTTTCAGGAACCTCAGGATCCATTTTGGGACCTAATGATCTGATCCGAGGATTGGTCTTATCTTATAAAAAGGGATATGTATGAAGATAATATATTATAAATATGCCCTAAAAGGTAGCTCATATCTTACGACGCGTCCGTCTAGTCTAACTAATTTTTAATGATGGGTCGGTGTTAATTAATTGATAAAAATTAATATATTCAGTTGCTTTTTAGTTATAATGAATTGAGTGTGGGTTATAGTTAATACATTGAGTATGTTTGGTTACGTCTGTTAATTATTGATTATGATTATGGTTGATATATTTAATTTTGGTTAAATTATTTTGAATATGTTTGTGTTAGTTTTTTTATTTGTTTAGGTGAGGTTGAGTATAGTTAGAGAATTAATTAGAGTGTACCAGAGATGTTTATAGTTCATACTTTGATATATGTTTGATATTTGTTTGACCAGTTTAAAGTGTATTTGACTATAGTTAATATTGCTGGATAATGGTTGAGAATAAAATTTGGGTTTTATTAAGATAATATTGAACTCAAATACATTCTTAATCAAATTTCCTAGAAAATTTGTTAAGATAATGTGACTTGTTTGTATGGAATTTTTTTAACCCTTAAAATTAGATTCCATATATAGCCATATTTTTATAAATAGCTACACACTAATTGCTACAAAATAGATCATGTATGAAAATTGTAAGTTCATTTCATTCAGAGTGTTTTATACACTATTTTTTTTAATCATTGATGTGTTGGATTTGTGTTTGATAATTATGTGTATGAGTTACTTTTAATTTTTATTTTGTTGTTGTTGTTGTTGTTGTAACTAGATGTTGAGTTGAGTGATAAAGTACTTGTTTGGGAGAGACATTACTTGTTTCAAATGTAGTAATTGAACCCCTTGCTCATGAACAACCCTTTGTTATTGAATTTTTTTTCTATATTTTCTTACTTATTTCTTTTCATCTCCTCACAATTTATTCATCTTTTCGAGATGAGACATTTGAATATCTAGAGGTGGGTGCAAGCTAATGATGGTCTCTAATAACACTTTAGTGATAATACAAGATTGGAAAAAAGAGAATATAGTAACTTGGAGGAATGATTGAGATACATACACAATAATTTTGAGATAGTTAGAGAGCCAAATAAATAATTTTTATTAATAAAAATCCCCTCTAGCTATGTCAATTTTGAGTTTTCCTATAATTGTTATGTTATTTTTGACGCAAGTTGTAATGCATATGATTTCATTAGAGTGACCTTTATGTACATAAATGATGGAATATTGATAGTAAAATTGGTAAAGTTATAGAAAACATAATGATTTTGTGCATGACTATTTTTTCAATTTTTTTTTACCTTAATTTGATATTTTTTTGAACTATTACATTTTTTTTATATCTTCAAAAACATAAGACTTTCAGTTAATGCACCTAAAAGAGCCTTAATATTATCAGACAATCCATTTTATTCTGATGTTGTAGGTCTCAATGTCCACTAGTGAACCATATAATTTTTCTCTCAAATGGTCAATGTCGAAATTAAGTCATAATGGAAATAGAAAGGGATGTATTTCAAATATTTCAGTATATGTTAACAGAAATTTGTATTAAAAATAGTAAACACTATTAATATTTAAAAAAATTATACAATTAAAATTTACATAGGTGACTCAATATGTAAATGTACTTTCATGGACAATTGATTTGTTTAGCATATCAAAAAATAATGTGAAAAATAGAGATATAAATACATTTTCTAAAAAAATGGTATTTTCATATATTTGTTGCCCAAACACCATGCTTGTGATCCCAAACCTATATGTGACGTAGCTAGTTCATCATACACATAAGACCCCTGCCCAAGAAAAAGCATTTAAATTCAAAAAATTGTGTGGATCATCCTAACATTAAAAACACATGCATGATCCACTTAATAAAAAATTGTGTGCATTTCCCATGGGGCAGTCAATTGGCGATGACCTTGTTATGTAGTTATATGTAAACCAAGAGATTCAAAGTTCAAGAAAGGAGCAGCTCAAGGACACATATTAGAATTAATGTAGAGGAGGTCAGGACCCTTTTAACAAGGGAATAAACCTTTCCTTTATAGCCAGAACAATGTAGATTATTGATCATTGATAAAAAAAGACATGGTTAATGATTAGAAAATAGTAAACTATATTGGCAGAGCACGGGTCTATTGGAAGAGGTTTTGTGAGGAGTATATAGTGTGGAATGGATGAGACTTGGTCAATTGGATCTTTCGAAGGTCCATCACATAACATAGGACAATCTAATAAAAAGTAGGATCATTTGTTGATGAGAATTATTCTCATTCCCTAGATTTTGTCCCTAGGAGGTATGGGGATTGACATATCCGCATGCAATAGAAAGTTCCAAGCTCATGGTTGTTAGTAGATGGGGATTGAATCGTGGATAGATGGGAACATTTACTCCCCACGTTCTTTCTACTTTCTACGAGATTTTTTTTAACCATGTCATTTGTACTAACTTTCAAAGGCATCGAGGTCCGAGGTTTTTAGGACCAATGTCACAAGCCTTGGCACATAAAAGTTGATGAAAGCATCGAGAAGTTGAGACAAGGTGTCAATGGCATAAATGATTGGTCATGTGGAGCTTTGGGATCAAATGTGTTAAGGTTGGAGTATTAGAAAAGGAAAAACACTAAAAATTGAATGAGGTTATGTACTAAGGTCATGAGCATTGTAAGAAAGGTCTTTATTAAAGAGAAAGGGACTATGAGCCAAGGATTAGGCTTGTGGAGAAAATTAAGGTAGGAGGAATTCTCTATGAACTACAATGTCTCTTCCCCGAGTCTTGGCCACACACACACACACATATGTGTGTACTTGAGTTTAGTGCTTTTAAAATAGGAATTCCTCAAACTTGACTCCATATGCATATTTAAATATATAGGAACTGATACATAGTCATGATTTTGATAAAAGGAACCTAGGAAATTCATATTTAAAAGTGCAGTTTATGTAGCCTACATCAAATGGGTATCAAAGCGATAATGCTCTATAAAACTTGATTTAAAATTGGGAATTTGGAGTTAAAGATACATCGTTTGAAGGATTAGTTGAATACATAGAATTTGTGAATATTGAGGATATGATGCACTCTTAAGGAGGATTATTTTGAAGGAGAAATTTATAGTAGATGTGCTCATGGAAAGAAGTTGATTAGGGAAGGAATCTACCTAGTGGGAGATGAGATCTTGGTAGAAATATTCCGAGGATTGATTTAAATGTTTTATGTTAACTCTAGTCATAATGATTTGTGCTTGTGGGTAACATAGAGAAGGAAGGTAGCATCTATATAGAAAGTAACACTATGACAGAGAAAGAGGGAGCATGAAAAGCTCTTAGGAGAAGGAAATTGTGACAGAAGCCTAATAATAGATGAAATTGTTGAGAAGAGACAACATGAGTTCTCCGAAGAGGAAGTGAAGAATTGAGAAATTATGGATGTAGAATATAACAACTTTGTAAGCTAAGGAGAAACAGTGCTCTGGAAGAGTTCTACTGAAGAGAACTAGAAGAAGAGAGGATGACATCAGGGGGAATTGGTATTGATGTGAAGTGCCATTATTGTTATAGAAATCGAGAAAGCTTGTTGCATTTCATAAGTGTACAAGGGAGTCCATAGTAGAAGGAGGTGAAAATGACCATTGGTAGTCATATTAAGGGTTCAGAGAGAAGTGACAAGTAGGTGGAAGATAATGTGAAAACTGTTGACATGAGGAATATGAGTGATGAGGAATTTGAGAGGAAATTGGTTGAGTTAAGAGTAGAACTCAATAATATAAATAGTTTGATATGAGAACAAGGATATGGATGGATAGTGACTCAGAAGAAGGTAAGATGGAATTCATTGCAAGTGAAGCTAAAACAAAATGTTAATTTCAAGGTTGACAAAAGAAATCATTTTAGCTAAGTGTAAGATGGAATTTCAATATAGTGAATTAGAGTAGGGATCAATCCTTGGAGAGGATGATACTAATGAAGATGTTGAGAAGAGACCTTTTTAGAGTCTCGTAGATTGTTTGGAAGTTTAGCATAGGATGGAAAACCATATATTCAGGATAAAGGGCATAATTATTTTAAGTATGATAAGTCATGTGTGGATGTAGGATTTGTTGCAGATGATGGAAAGAACATTAGTTTTATTCAATGAATGGAAGAGAAAAACAGTTGAATGTGACTCTTGTGAAGGATGAAGAATAATTATCGAGCATGGTTATAAATTTGGGAACATAACAAAATTTAAATTCTATTGGAAGAGAAAGGAAGAAATAATTGTCTTGTAAATGAAATTGAGGAAGGTACTATATGCAACAGACAAATGCATCTACTTAAGAAAAGCTTGAGGTTGAAAGCTTATTATTTTTGGATGAGACGCCTAATTAGAGATTTTTTTTTTTGAATAGATGCTTGAGGTTGATAATTTTTTATATACATACCTTAAATATGGTGAAGTTAATAAATAAGTTATTACAATGGAAGAAGTAAGTGGATATTTGATGAATGGATTGAATATTATAGTGTCCCATGAGGAAATGGTGTTGGAAGCATCTACAAAGAATTTGCAGTATCATGTTTTTAAATCTAATGAGTAGTTTGTGTTTGAAGGTAGTAAGGAATATAAGGATAGTAAAACTCATAATTTTTCATCTCAATAGAGGAGGAAACATTGTGTCATTTAATTAGTTAATAGGAAAGATATGAAAATTCAATGAGTGCAAGTATTGGAACCTGCAGAGTGGATGAATATGTGTAGGGAACAATGAGCTAGCCTAGAGATAGTTTAGTTGATGAAGTACAAGAAATATTGGAAGAGGTCATGCAGTATTACAAATAAGTAATCATGGAACTTACTAATGAAGAAATGACAACAGAGAATGATTGGACTAAAGGAGAATGGAGCAGAGTTTTGAAGGAACCTTTGTATAAAGGTATAATTTTTTTGTGGTCAATATCTCATTTTAGCAAGATTCAAATATGATTTTGTTGCAAGAGATATGTAAATTGAATTTTCAATTTAAGGATATGAAGCAATGAATGCAATATTTTGTTGAGAATGAGCACAAGTATGAAGATTTAGAAATGAAAGTGGACATGCAAATAGTTCAATGTGAAAACATACAACATAAACCTTATGTTAGTCATCTCTACGATAAAAGAACCTAGCTAGGAGGAATTGATGAAATATGGGGACTAATGGAGGAGGCAATTAGAGATAATTTCCATAAAGTGGGAAGAATAATCAACCAAAACATATTGTGGATAAAGATCGATTTCATTAGACGAACTATGAATAGGAAGCAGATAAATAATTGGGATCCTAGAAAGTGAAGTGTGCTCCAAACAATGCAACAATATAGTAAAGAAAGAGAATATTGCAGCAAGTCATAAAAAAGGTTACAACATAAAGTTTGGGGTCTCGGAATATTTCAATCAACCTATGGAAATGAAGGTGAGGAGACCATGAATATTTTCCACCTTGGAAGTATGATGTAGGAGCATCCAACCTCCAAGTCAAATACATTTGACTAGACCTAAGGGTCTTTTATTTACTAAAGGAGATGGTTCCCTAATTTTTAATTATTTGTAATTTTCTATGTTTCTAGCGAATTATATAAAGATTGTATATTATTTTAATTGGTTTGTAATTAGATGTTATTCTAAGAAGAGAGATCAAGAATTTGTGATAGTTATAGAAATCTAGGATAAGAGTAAACTTTGAGGATTTTGTGGATCCAAAGGCCCATAAAATAGGGATTATTGAGAAACTTGTGGATCTAAACTAATTCTAGTTCATAATCATCTTTTATAATTGTAAGCCTAAGGGCCTTAAGAGGGAAAAGGATCATAGGAAGGATTGGAGGGTGGGAAGAGAAAATTCCTTGTAAGTCAAGCTAGGAGAGGGCTTTTGCAACCTTGTATTGAATATGTGAATTAACGAACAGAAGCCCATGTTAGAGTGTTGAGTAAATTATTTGTGAATGCATAAATTTGATGTAAATAGAACGTATAGTTTGTAAATGTCCTCCATTTATCAAAATCGACCTATGTATTCGTAATAGGACAAATGTGTTGTAGGCTTGTTACAATTAAGTTCAGGAGTAAAGTAGTTCAAGTACACACATTAGAATTAATATAGAGGAGGCGAGAGCCCTTTCAACTAGGGATAAAATATTTCCTTTATAGTTAGGACAATTTAGATTATTGATCATTGATCGAATAATTTGATTAGTAATCTAGAATCAGTAAGGGATCGAGGTAGAGCATGAGATTGTTGGAAGAGGTGTCGTAGAGGATTAAATAGCATATAATGGTTGAGACGTGGTGAATTAGAGCCTATGAAGGCATGTCACATAACAATTCCCAATGATGTCTTCTAAAAAAATGCAATATTGTTTGTTGAGGAGAGCTATATTGTTGGGTTGTGTAACATCCTAGGTTAAAAATCCATGTAATAAAGTTAATAAAGGCAAAATAAGACCAAGGTCATGGGACACGTATTCGAAACTAAATGTTGGGAAAATCATTCTAGTGTGGGTTTTCACTTGGTTTATTATGGCTAAAAGGAAATTGGCAAAAGAAATGACAAAGGATTTGGAAAGGAAAAATACATTAATTGGAATTTGATTTATGAAAATAATGGAAAATTGAAGAAAATAGAGGCCTCATTGATAAAAGGGCTTCTGAGGATCAGTTCATAGCTTTGTCAGTTCAGTTTTGGAGCTCTCTCTATTCTCTCTCTCAAACTCTTGAAAACCTAGAGTAGTCTTGGAGCACTCTAGCATTAGATCAAGGAAAGAAAAGGAATGAGAAAGAAGGTGAAGGGAAGCAAAGACAAGAAAGGAAGAACAGGATCAAGCCACTACATTAGGATTACTTGTAGGTAGCAAATTTCATGTGTGATTTTCTTTCTAGTTTTGGCATGTATGGTACATGCATGTGTTTATTTGGTTATCTTGGTGTCATTGGCGTGGGTCTTGCTAGGAGTGACAGTGGATTCTAGAATTGCCTTGCCATTTCTGCATAGCCATGGTGTGATGGGGCTCTCTCTTACTTGGTTGAGCTAGATTGTTGGATGGTTTAGAAATTGAGTGGGGTGGTCTCAAGAGAAAAAAAGAACAAGGCCTAGGAATCCCTAGACCAGTGAAGGTGGGATTGTGGTAAAGCCAAATTCTGTGTACCTCGGTGGGCTTAGGAATCGTTGACCATTGAATGGCAAGATACATCATAAAGTCTAGAGGTGTATGCCCTTAATTAGGCCTGAGAATCCTCGACTACTGAATGGAAAGATATATAGTAAAGCGTAGAGGGTGAAGCCTTGTTGGGCCTACAAATCCTCGAAAAGTGAATGATGGGATGTATGTTAAGGCCTAGAGATTGGGGATAGAAAAAATCGTCATGATTTAGGTGAAGAGATCCAGAGGTATCCATGCTTGTTTAGGCCTAGTGATCCCTAGACAGTGGGATTGTGGTAAATCCTAGTATTCAATGTTCCTTGTTTTGGTCTAGGAATCCCTTTGTGGCATTGTGGTAAATCTTGATGAAGCCTTGATTGGTTTTGTTGTGAGTCCCACATTCATGCTTGAAATATGCCACAGGGGTGATTGGCTGGAAGAAATATTTGGTTCAGTTCAATCTGTGGTCGAGTGGTATGTGGAAGTCCCTGACTTGGTTGCATTTTGAATATGTTAATAAGATCTCTTTTCCTCTTTTGTATTATGTGTAAATGTGCTTTCTATTAGGTGATCTTAATGGTTGTTCTATCATTTTTCTTTGTTGGTTAAATGCAAGTTATAAGCATGGTTTTTTTATAGATCTTAGTCATGGCTACCATTATATTTTGATTAGAAAATGAATGAACGATGAATGTATTACCTAATAGATGATAATGAAACTATTATGAGAGGGCATCAACCCTTCTCGATGATTCTTAGATGAGTATGAAGTCCCTATGCTCAAATGTGCTTATATGACTTGTAGATTACATGTTCATGACATGTTTGACGAAATTTCTATCATGGATAAGCCTTGTTAGATGAGGTCCTTTTCCATTTTTTTCATTAGAGGCCTTGTCATCATGTTATTTATAATTTATAGAAGTTTCATGAAATTCTAGACAGTGGAATGAGTCTTGGCCATAAAAAAGTAGCTTGGAATCCTCTGTTGTTGGCACAAAACTACCTAAAAAAGTTTGCAATCGCATGCATTCCTTATTGTGCATGCGACTGGAGGGTTTTAGTCACATGGAGGTCTTGTCATTACTACGAGTGGGGATCTATATTAGTCAAACAACAATTGTTATCAAGGGTTAAGCACATGGGAGGGTCGGTTGGCTCCAAAAGGTCTTGTAGCATCTAACGAAGGTTAGATTGGTCTTGTCTCATTAGTTCCACCTTCTTGGGAAGTTGAATCATATCATAGTAACTCTTTGTCACATGTTTACCTTGGTGTACTAGTTAGCTTGGGAAAATGTGAGAGGAGGGTGTTACAAAGTGGTAATAGAGCACGGTTCACCCCTTGGACTAGATTGACGAAATATGAATGACATGACATGTATTCATGCTTGTTGTACATGTTCTTGTTATGTATACATGTTGATGGCCATTGTTCCAATTGTGTTTTTATGTAGTATTTGATGAGGTTATTGTCGGGATGTGTTGGTCGTGAATGCATGCTAGTTGAATGTTAATTTTTTGTGCATGATTGTTATCTATATCGACATATTTATGTTGTGTTAGCATTATTATTGCCACACATGAGGTGATGGTATGTGGTTGGTGTTGTCTTTCATGATGTTGATATATTGTTATGATTATGGTTATACATGTATCGTGCTAATGTGGTTGATCTTTCACATGAGATATCCTCCCCTGACTTATACTGAGGTATGTTGGTATGTTTATGTTTTGGTTTAGCTGACATATTATACTTGTAAGAAGAAGATAAAAAATGACTAGCAAGATGGTAGACTATAGTTAACAAGATTCTTGCCATATATATTATGAACAACATGTTGACAGCTACCCCCCATCATAGAAAACAGTTTTATAAGTTTGAAGGAAGAAATAAGAAGTTGCAAGGTAGATAATAATAGGATCATTAAGGCACAGGAGAAACAAGAAGAAGTCAATGCATTCATCCTTCAGAGTTTGTCATATGTGTAGAGATAGGGATTGCTTAGGATCAGTCATGGACAAGAGGATAGGACTAATGGAGCATATGGAAGTTGGTCTCATTGTTGTCACTGGTCAGATATAGATGACACAATCAGATATAGAAGGTTCTCTGACATACGAGATAGGAGAGGTGATGGATACAGGTTTTATTCTAGTTCTAGTTTTGACAAGTATCATGATCATTGTTGTTATCATCCTTCCAGGTGGAGTTACAAAGGATATTTTCCATATGAGTTCAAGAAAGGAAAGCCACATAAATTTGATGGATATTTTAAGAAACTAGAAGATGAATAGGCATGATTACTTGGGATGAAGAAATTCTTTGAGTTGCATGATTAAATAGAGAACATGAAGTACAATAGCTATCTTCAGCCTCAAAGGGAAAGTAGACATCTGGTGGGAAAATGTGAAGTGGGATAGAGATTTCAAGAAACAAGATTTGAGTTGGCATGAATTCAAGAGACTCTTCAAGAATAAGTACTTGTCAGAGAGGTACTACAATACTATGCCCAAGGATGTTTATGAGCTGAAGATGGGATTGATGA
>APFE031757021.1:0-42950 GCA_000404065.3 Pinus taeda | reverse complement strand
CTTTCTGCCCCTTTTTTGAGTTGCAGAAAGCAGTCTTGGGAGATTTGATTTTTGAGGGGTCAAATCAACTCCAAATTCAGAAATTCTAGTTGGGTTGGAAATTAGACTTCCAGAAATTTCCAACGAGCTATCCTGCACCTGATTTGGACACCGGGAAGGCCCTCAAACAGAGCTGCAAAAAGGTGCGACCACTCGAGCCAGAGGTGCGACCACTCAGGCAAATTTGCCAGTTTTTGACCAGTTCGGCCAGCAAAGCACTGTTTTCACCTTGGTTGACTATTTGGGCATGTAAATGATGAATTTTTGTGTAAATTTCATGGCATTAGATACTTTTACTCTTCTTTACCACTTCTAGAAGCTTCTTTGATGTAAATAGTAAATATTTAATGCATGGATAGGTTTCCTAGGTTTTAGAGGAAGGTTGTTGTGCTGGCCTATTATCTAGTGATTGATTTAGAATTAGTTGCAACAGCTCCTAGGAGGCTGAGCTCGACCCCTAGAGGTGGGGAAAGGAGTTAGACCTTCTATATTATGCCTTCTCTTACTCATTTTCATGGTGGGACTCTAGAGGGAGAAGCTCTATTGTATTGTTGACTTGTATTTCTGCAATTTTTTGAGGAAAAGGAAGGCCAGGGTTTTGCAGACTTCATTGTGGATTCTTGTGGATTATTATGTTGATGGTGTGTTTCCTACTGTTATTATAAGTGTGTTTATGTGTTCCATTTCTTAATCTTTTGCTGCTATTTAAACAAAAGAAGTGATAAAGTTTGAATTCATGCATGCCATGCTCAACTTTCAATTTGTTTAAAATTTATGTTTTCCACTGTCTAGAGAGGATTTGAATTCATTGTTCGCCCTCTTTAGCCTCTCTCCTTTCCTCCTTGATCATCTTTTTCAGCTAAAGGCATCAGCATAAAATCCTACCTTGCCCCAAAGACCCACCTACAAAAACTGAGCTCAATCCCCGCACCCTGAATTGCACTCCCTCCAATTGCCACCAAAAAACCCAAAAACTTCAAATCAATCCCCCTTATCAGTTTACTAGCCTAAAATCCTTGTTCCTAATTGGTCAACTCATTCTATTGACAAAATCCACCGAGTTTTGACCCGAGAGAGCCTTCTCATACCTCGTAGGGCTAGCTACGAGGTGAAATGGTTTGATGTAGCTTTGAGGTTTGTCTATCTCAGCCTAGATGAAATCTCAAACGCTAACAGTATGTATGAGGCTTATATAGAGACTAAAGACTCCCTGTTAAGAGGTGTCAAGGATTACTGTATGAACAGGCATATGGCTTGTGGAGTGCTCTCCTTAGGGAGTGAATGTATGGTGTTGCCCTACCTTAAAGGTTTGATCAATAAAGAAGCATTTCTATTTCTATCTTGTTATTTCTTGGGTTTATTTGCATTGTCTTATATTTTCATATCAGATCTATAACAAGTGGTATCAAAGCACTTTCTTGGGCAAAAGTGGAGAATTTTTTTTAATTTTTTACAAGAACTTTCTGGGGCAGCGAGTTTGCATATCAGATTTGTACGTTTTGGGGCAAAATCTGCAAAATCTAATTGTAGATCTGGATTCTTTGTGAAAAAATACCCAAGTTCAAAAAAAAATCGGCCAAATCAGAGTCCGGATGAAGGAGATATCGTTGATCTAAAAATCAGTGGTGTTGCAGACATTTTTCGCAGTGGCGAATTTGCAGATCAGATCTGTATGATTTGGGGCAAATTCTGCAAAATCTAATTGCAGATCTGGGTTGTTAATGAAAAAATACTCCATTTAAAAAAAAAAATCAGTAGAACCAGAGTCTGGGTGAAGGAGATCTCATTGATTTAAAAATCAGTGTTGTTGCAGACTTTTTTGGGGCAGCGAGTTTGCGGCGCAGATTTGTACATTCTGGTGCAAAATTTGCAGAATCTAATTGCAGATCTAGATTATTTGGGAAAAAAATACCCAATTTCGGGAAAAAAAATCAGTCGAATCGGAGTCTGGACTCTGAATGAAGGAGATATCGCTGATTTAAAATCAGCTATTTTTTCAACAATTTTTTGTGATGGCGGGACAGTTGCAGTGCGAATAGGAAATTCTAGTGCCTAGAAAGGGATTAATATCACATGGGAATATGCAGAATGGTTGTTCCATTTCTGAAAACAAGTCATAATAGGGATTCTGAGCAATATTGACTGAATTGTGGCCATTTCAAATTTTCGACAAGTAAGCGATTTGTTTTCAAAAACCCTCTTCATGGCTTATAACAGTGAGTTTTTTACAGGAAAAAATAATGGGTCTTCTATTGAAAATTTTATAGCACATCTTAAGTTTGACTTCCCAGGGTGTTGGAAGGACAAAATAGGGCATTATTTGAAAGATGAGGCTGCTATATGGTGGAAATCACTTG
The DNA here is from genome assembly GCA_000404065.3 of Pinus taeda. Taxonomy (NCBI): domain Eukaryota; kingdom Viridiplantae; phylum Streptophyta; class Pinopsida; order Pinales; family Pinaceae; genus Pinus; species Pinus taeda. Next base: position 40,554 of record APFE031757021.1, on the reverse strand, counting down.
ACAGTGAGATTCTGAAGTTATGTCGTGCTGACGAAATTGAAGAACTACTTTTGGACAAATGGTCTCATGCTAGAAACGAGGAAACCAAAAAACCTAGCAAAGATTTTATTTTTGCAGGAAAGAAGGAAAGCAAGAAACCTAAAGGGTTATTTTCTACTGGTATCTCCTTATTGCAGGTTCATGGATTGATTCAAAAGGAGAATATCATTGTGTCTATAAATCCTAGTTGCAAGCATAATTTTATCAATGTTAATTTGGCAAAAAAATTGCAAGTTCCAGCAAAACACATTGAAAACACATAGGTTGATAATGGGGATGTTCAAGTTTATAAATATTTGAAGCTTTCTATGGATAAGTATGTGTTGCATTGTGACTTTTATAGTTCATATATGGATAACATGGATGTGGTTTTGGGATATCCTTGGATGGAATCTGTGGGTACTAGCAATATTAATGTGCAGAAGAAATTCCTGAAGCTCTGGTATAAAAATAATAAAATTACATTGCAGGATATTTCCATTAAGACTCAAGCAGAAGATGTTCCAAGGACTGACACATTAGATGATGAGCCCTTAATGGTCGATAACCAAACACAAACATCAAACCAGGTACAGGTAGAGTCCAAGGATTCTGAAGCAGAAAATGTTACAGGTACAGATACATCAGATGAGGAATCAGTGGTTGAAGTAATATTGGAAGATAAGCAACAACAAAAGATGCCACAACATGTACCAGCTACCAATTAGGCTCCATTAGGTGGTGAATTAAAGAAAAAGACATCGTGGGTTAAAACTTCAGCATATCACCACCCACATCACCCTGTAAGAAAACAACCAACAAGATGGCAACAAATTAGCCACAAGGACAACAACCCCCGCATGATAGATAGAGAGGAGCGACGATCCACACAGAAGAGCCGCGACGGTCAGCTTTCATCTCAAGCAAGCGAGGCACCAGCTAGATCAATGGTTCACCTTTCTTTGGGATGGCTAGATGCACATGCATGGTACTAGTGGACTACTCTTTTGAGTAGATCTTATTATTTGTGTTCTTCCCATGTTTCGGGGACAATACATGTTAAGGGGGGTGGAATGTAGTATACCTAGGGGGGATAATATGGCATACAAAGGGAGGTACCCAAGGGAATAATGTAATAATGGGATGGACCATAGTAATAATTAAGGTGGTTAACCCATATCATGTAAGGGACCACAAGTAGTTAACAATAATGTAATAAGACCATGGTATTAGATAGATGGTATTCAGGAAACCATGGTAATGACCCATGGTACTGTATGTATGAGGCCTATATAGAGGCTAGAGACTCCCCGTTGAGAGGTGTCAAGGATTATTGTATGAACAAGCATATGGCTTGTGCAGTGTTCTCCTTCCTTAAGGAGAAAATGTATGGTGTTTCCCTACCTTAAGGGTTTTGATCAATAAAGAAGCATTTCTATCTATTCAAATCTTGTTATTTCTGGGTTTATTTGCATTGTCTTATATTTTCATATCAGATCCATAACATTTTAGCACACATAGTACACCCTCTTACATATCTAGAAACGGTCTCATTCATTTTTGGCCAATAACAAAATCTTTGCAGTCGTGGAACTGTTTTACTTACCCCAAAGTGACCTGATATTAGAGAAGTGTGTGCTTCTCGAATTATCTTTACTCTTTCATTTTGTGGAATGCATAACTTCCCACAATGATACAGGAGTCGGTCCTTTACATGATAATCCAGTTCTTCTACTCATTTTCCTTGACTTAAGGTTGCATATACATCTTTGAAATCTATATCTTGAGCATATTTTTCAATGTAGCTTTCATGTAACACATAATTATGCTTAAGCATAGTAGATGCATTTATAATGGGTCTAGATAACATATCTACAACTTTATTGTGTATGCCCTTTTTATATCTGACGACTAAATGAAATTGTTCTAGAAAACCCATCCATCTATAGTGCCTTGATTATTGCAATTTAGTTTGGGAGTGTAGATATTGAAGTGGTTGATGATCAGTATGTATTACTGTCTCTTTGCCCATTAAGTAATGTTCCACTTTTTCACACTCTATACTAATGCATACAATTCTTTATCATATGTAGGATAGTTAACTACTACAGAATTAAATGTCTCAGAATGATAACATATGGGTTTACCGTGTTATGTCAACACTGCTCCCATGGCATAGTCACTGGCATCCATTTGGATCTCAAATGGTCTTTGAAGATCAGGCAGTGCTAGTACAGGTGATGTACCAATCTTTTCTTTCAAGGTGTCAAAGGCTTTCTGTTGTTTGCCTACCCACTAAAACACCTTGTTCAATCTTGATCAAGCATGTAAGGGAGCTACAATTAAGGAAAAGTTAGAAATGAACTTTCTCCAATATTGTGCTGCTCCTAAGAAGCTTCTAACTTCTGTAGCAGATTTGGGTTTAGGCCAGTTCACAATGACTACCACTTTAGATGGATATATCTTCAATTCACCACCCCCTACTAGGTGTCCCAAATAATTCAGAGATGTTTTGCCAAATTCACATTTTGAGAGTTTAACATAATTTTTTTCTCTTTTCAAAACATCTAGTGTCTGCTTAACATGCTTTAATGTTCTTCCCATGTTTTTCTAAATACCATAATGTCATCCAAATACACAATAACAAAATCATCAAGAAAAGGTCTGAATACATCATTCATTAATCTCATGAAATTAACAAGAGCATTAGTTACGCCAAAAGGCATAACTAGCCACTCATACAATCCCTGCTTTGTTTTGAAAGTAGTCTTCCATGCATCTTGTTCTGCCACTCTGACCTAATGATATCCACTATGGAAGTCTAACTTGGAAAAATAAACAACTTATTTCAATTGATCTAAAATATCATCTATGCGAGGAAGGGGATAACAATTTTTTATTGTTATCTTATTCAATTCTCGATGATCAATGCACATTCTCCACGAGCCATCTTTCTTTCTCACCAAAACGATTGGTGACCCACATGGTGATGTGTTAGGTCTGATGAACCCTTTCTCAAGCAACTCATGTACCGGTTTCTTGATTTCAGCGTTCTCTAAAGTGGACAACCTGTACATTCCAATGTTAGGCAATAGAGCATCTTGCTGCAAAATAATATCATGTACTATTTCCTTTTTGGGTGGCATACCTTTAGGTTCTTGAAACAAGATATCAGACTCTGACACAAGGTTTTCTAAATCAGCTTGTTGTTTAGCATTACAGCCCTCAAATACATTGGTTTTATCAGGGTTTTTTTCCTTTACAACCATCAATAAGAATTGTTTACATGAATTTATCATTCATTTCATCTACCCTAAGTTTATGAGAGTATAATTATTCTTGAGCTTATGAGCTCTTACAAAGTATTTGATTCCTTCTTTAACAAGTACATACTTGTTCTCAGCTCTATAGAAGATAGATTTTCTGTCATACAAGTAAGGACTTCTTAAAACAATCCACATATATCCAAAGGAATTATGTCTAACTCAACCTCATCTACAAATGCTAACCCAAAAGAAAACTTGAGTTTGCATTGTCTAGTCACTTGTAGTTTGTGCTTTATCATTTAATCATCCTAATGGGTATGGTTTCTTGTGAGGTGTAGTCCCTAATCCCAGCTTCTTTACAATTGCTTCAGAAATTAAATTTATTTGTGAGCTACTATCAAAGAAAGTATCAATCTTTTGATGTTTGGAAATAACTCGAATATGGAAAAGCTCATGTCTTTTTCTCTCATTTTCTTCATCGATAGTAGATTGTGAAGAATTACTAGTAGATGCTTCAGAATTCTTACCTTTTATACCTGTGGCTGCAATAGTTGTTTCATCCCCTGAGTCTGACCCCAAATCTTTCTGAATAGCTGCAACAGTCTTCTTCTTCTTGCCCTCAAACTTCTTAGGTCTCAGCTCCGGATGCAGAATCCAATAATGCTCATCATCATGCCTATCCTTCTTATAGTGAGTGCATCAAGACTTGCTCTTATTTGTAGTGTTAGCCTTTCTTGCTTTCCATTTCTGCTTTCTTTTCTCCTTATTCTTGCTTGCAGTGGGTTGGGATGATCCCCCAACTTTTGGACTTCCATTCTTTCCTCTAGCTTCTAGATGAGTAGCTTGTACAGATACCTCATCTATACTAGTCGGATTAAACATGAGGATAGTGTGCCTCATGTCACTATGTAAACCACCAATATACTTCAATAGAGTGTCAGGTGATCCTAATAAGATTCCTAGAATCAATGCTCTCTTGCTAAATTCTTGGGTGTATCCTTGTACACTTTGCCCTTTCAACTGTCAAAGAGTTTTCCAACTCATCATGGCTTGTTGCATGTAAGCCAATGGATAGAACTGGCTTTTGATTGCAGAAACAAATTCACTCCAGACAAAAATGGTCTTACCGTGTCTTTTCATGTCAGCTTGGGTCCTGCCTTCCCACCAAACCAAGGCAGTGCCTCCAAGGTGTAGGCTTGCCAACTGAATCTTGCTCTTGTTTGAATCAATACTCTGCACTCTGCAATAAACATCAATTTGTCTAATCCAATTTTCCAACTTTTCTACATTCAACTCTCCATCATATATAGGTAAATCAAATTTAACATCTAGATCAAAGATGCCTTCTTTTTATGTTCAGGGCTATTAGGAGGTGTGAGAAAGCTTTCTTTTTTCCATTTGCCTTTTGAGTGGTCATGAAGGAAAGACTCTTCTTCTCCTTTATCTTGTTTGGAGCCTGACGAATCTTCATCCTTGTGTTTTCTAAAGTCCTTATACATTTCCTCTACCATGGACTTTATGGCCAGGAAACTATCTGTGAATTGAGGGTCTAGCCCCATAGAACCTTCCTCTGACATTGTCTTCTGAGGATAGACTCTCCCAATTTTAGGATTAGTTTCGACCAACTCTCCTCTTAATTTGAGCTTTGATCTAGTTAGCATTCAACAGCTAAACCCAACACAAGCTTGTCTAACCTTAACAGCCTAGAGCTCTGATACCACTTGATCTAAAAATCACTCGTGAGTGACCTCGGTTAATTAATTAATGAATGAAGGTATTATAGACTCATGTGCTGGTGTGTGTCTATGTTATCTTAGGCAACGGATTGATAATATTGCAAAATACGCAGAAACTGGAAAATGGAAAACAGTAAGAGAAACACAGTAAGCAAATACAAGAACACAACAAATTAATAAGGAGTTCACCCAATCCTCCTTGGCTACGTCTCCTGTTCAGCTTTCAGTGGTGGCCTTCTTTTATTGTGTCTTAAAGTAGAGTCTTTACAATGAGGAGCTTAAATTGAGTCTCCTGAAGCAGGTGATGCTTAGTAGGGTGGTTCTTGGATCCCCCAAGCCACTAGAGTGCACAGACTCTTCCTTACCAAGTCTCGACCTCAACTAGTCTTGATGGGATGAGTCCAATTTGGTACTCAGTTCCCGACAGATATCCTCACAGGGATTGCTTGAACCTCTCAAGCGTTTTGTCTGCTCGATGATGCCTTAGCTCTACAGGTCAGCTCGACTCTCTGCTTCTTGCTTCACTGTTCTTCTTCTTTCTTTCTCATTATCTTTTGTCTCGCTTTTCTTTGTTCTCTATCTATTCATGGTTTAAATCCAATACATCCCATGACAGGTCGTTTCCTCTTCCGCCCCTTTGGATCACTTGTTGCTACTCACTTGGAGTTCCTTACCTCTACATCATCGCCACTATGTAAAGTCTCACAGGGAAGTGGCCACTTGTCCTCTCACGAACTACACTAGCTCTTCCTCAAATGGTTCAGTATTTCGGTTACTCTGTGTAATGATTCATCAGCCAACTCAGTGGTCAAATGGGACTTCAAACTTTTATATGCCATCACTTAATTCTCCCTCCAGGTCCGGTTTCCCATTAGGCGTAATCTTCGCCGTTAGATCTGGGGCCTCCATATCCTATGGTTATCGCTCATATCGCATGGTTGACTTGCTCGGGCGTTAGCCCGCAATGAGAGGCAGTTTTATCTCTCATCCACAAGACACGCGTCGTTCATTGTATGGCATCGCTAGGTCTCCTGACAATTCCACTTACCGCCCAAAACGCCTCCGATATTTTGCCGTTTCTGGAGTGCGGGACCCGCCTTTCACTTTAGCACTTTTCCCATGGTTTTCAACTTTACTTATGACCGAGCGATCAGGGCCTTTCCATTTCGAGGGGTTTCTCCCAACGATGCGCTAATCACGCATCAAAAATGACCTCCATTTTTCGATGTGGACTTCCTAACTACTAGTTTGCGCCCTACATGGTCTCTATGGGCCTCGGTCAGCATGCTTTGACCGAGGTCCTTTTCATTCCTTGCTGGCTACAAATTACCACTATCCAGAGGTCCTTCCTGATAGCTCATTGTCCACAAGTTTTTGAAGTCTGTCCTAATTTGATACAGTCATAACACTTTCATAATTTTCATGGATCCAATTCGAATTAGTGAGTAGTTGTTGTTATTGTAGCATAGGCTAGGGGAATTTTCCTAAAGGAGGAGGAGGCCCACGCCAATTCTCGGACCATGAAGGAGTTGGACCAAATTGAGGGAACCATGGTTTCCAGGGCATTGGATATTGACAGTAATGTGGCCATGAAGGTGAAAAAGGAACAAACTGAGGCCCAAATTTCAAACTATTAAAATACAAAGAAAGGTCTTGAGGCATACCTTGATTCATTTTTTGTGATCGTGGTTGCCATGGTTTCCATGATCCCATGAATTATGCTTGGTCTACTTCTTCATTTTCCCCTTGAAAAATTTCCTTCATCCTAGGAAGAGATGGACAAGTGTTAGTGGAATGACTTTTTTCACATATTACATAGGTTTTGACAGTATTCAGTGGACATCTCTTCAGTGGGTGCTTCTTTCTGCATTGAGGAGAGAAAATAGACATGGCTTCTCTGCTTCCATCTACTTATGTTTTGCCTGTAAAACATATAGTTGTGAGGATAGTGTGCTCAAGATATCGGTCCTAAAGTTATCTAGCAAGTTTCCAATTTCTTCTTTCGTAACTCCACCGCTAGATATCTTGAGGGTTTGGGTCCCCTGCCTCTGTCTCATAGCTCCACATGAACACATAATGCACAATTCATAGATGTTTTCAAAATCTTCTTTGATATGTCTCCATTTCCTACAACATTCAGAAGTTCCAAATATTCCTCCCTTAGTTCCCGGAGTAAAATTATTTTCAAGATGTCCTTATCCAAATCACTATAGCCTGATCTCTGTAAACTATATTGGAAACATTCCACAAAGTCCTCCATGTTCTTGTCCTCTTTCTGCATAATCTTAAAGATTTCTTCCTTAGCATCTCGGGATTTGTAGTAGTCTTGATATTATTTCGAGGAAAATTGTCTTCATATCATCCCATGTAACCGATGAACCATCTCAAAGTTGTTCCCTTCAAATTAGCAGAGAATATCTTCAATTTTTGTGCATCAAAAATATAGTCATAACCCTAAAAGACAATGTTGAATTCAAACAAGAAGGTTTTTGTATCTCAAAAAGAAATACCATGGAAGTTAGGTAATGTTGTCAGAGGAATAGACTTCATAGGTGCATCACCCCTGATATCACCAATTGGGAACTTGATCAAAGAAGTTGTAGGAGCCATGAATATCTTCCAATATTCACTTGTAATCTCAATGGGTTCAGGTTGTTCTATAATGCATGGTTGAGTCTATTTAACAACACTCCCTTGATCAAATGGTGCAGTGAATTCCCTCAAGTCTTATTCTTCTTCTAAAATCACAACGTTCAGTTCTCCTGATCCTCTGCTTACTACTTCTTCTTCCCCGAATTGTGCTTCGAAGAATTGGGGGAGGTTCTAGTTATGAAACTAACTACCCTTTAGATCTGGTATGATATCTCACCCTAACAGTAGCTCATGATGATGCTCCTGATTCATCTCTTGAAATGATTTCTTGGATATAGGTATTTCTGCCTAGATCTTTCCTTCCTCTTTTTGGGGGTCTTCCTTTGCCCCATTTATTAGTATCTTTGTTCATGCAATAAAAAAGTAAAAGGAAAAAATTCAAATAAATTGAAAGCTCAAGACCGGGAGCAGGGTAAATACTTCTTTCCCTAGGATGAGAGAGCAGGCCCTAAAAAGAAAGAAAAAGAAGGAAAGCCAACCAACCACAAAATTCTAAGCTTAGGACCTAAGACGGGGTGAAAAAAACTTCCCTTCCGAAGAGAGAGAATGGTCCTTATGAAAGGAACAAACAATCTAATGCTCAATACGTGGAGCAAGGTAAAAAACTTCCCTCCCCAAGACAAGAGAATGGTCCTATGGTTAATATTGGTTGTACTTTCGCACCTTCGATAGCCTCCCCGACAACAACACCAAATTGTTGGTGTTCAGATATGAATCATGCAATTCACCCAATTCCACATTAATTGTCAACTTGTGGCTCGATTGGTTATTTCAAGGCTATCATGCAAGGTATATGCAGGCCACAAGTTCCCTACCCAACATTGAACATTCAATCATAACATAACAATGTAACAATGAGTTATAACTATAACAAAAAATAAGAGTAACAACAAGTTAAGACTCACAACAACACATTGAAATCATTACGTAGTAAAGAGATAACACAATAGGAAATAAACCTGCACACACATCTAATCCAACAACTCCTGGTCAGGAGAGTGGGCCAACTCCCTCATCAAGGTTGTGGCAAGATTGAAATCTATAAAATACTCAAAGTATCGATTAGTTATTTCAAGGCTATCATGCAAGGTATATGCAGGCCACAAGTTCCCTACCCAACATTGAACATTCAATCATAACATAACAATGTATAACAACGAGATATAACTATAACAACAAATAAGAGTAACAGCAATTTAAGACTCACAACACCACACTGAAATCATTACGCAACAAAGAGATAACACAGCAGAAAATAAACCTACACACACATCTAATCCAACAACACCTGGTCAGGAGAGTGGGCCAACTCCCTAATCAAGGTTGTGGCAATATTGAAATCTATAAAATACTCAAAGTATCAGAAATTGTATTAATCAAAATAGCATTACAAAGGTCTACTGTTACAGCTTAAAAATATCATATATATCCTAGTTGTGGCTTTCCCAACCTCGTAATCATTACTTATACATTTCAAAAAACAACTAAAAGTGCCTAAGATTATGGCAGTTGTCTACCTACAAATACGTATCGGTTTCTTGAGATACAAGAGAATTCAAAGATAGCACTTGTGTTGGTTGATATTTGATCCACCGTTGTAGCTGATGTCCAAAGATAGTGTTGTCAAATCAATAGTCATCATACGTTGAATCATGCCTTTGATCATCATTCCTCCAAATCTGCACGAAAACTTAAGTTAGCAAGTTGCTTTAGGAAATAATCCCCTATGACTATGCTTCAATGATTAACAATTCACAAAGACATGACAATAGGTGTACCTTCATTGTTTAGAATGAAAATCGACATGTTGTAACATGATTAGTTTTGATAATTTAAATTTTTTGATATAATAGGTTTTAGTAGTTTAGAAATAATAAATGGGTCTGCAAGGGTAAATGCACCCTCAAAAATGTAAATTTAAGTTTCATTAGCTGGTTGATTTAGTTAATCATGCATTTAAACATGATTAAATGATGTAATAAGGTTTAAGTTGGTTGTTAACCTATGATCAAAGATTGATATGACATCTTGTTGCTTTCACAAAATTTCAGGCGCTTTTGCATGGTTAAGATCTTCCCCGGCAGATCAATGGCGAGGAATCCATTTCACACCCCCTCATCCATTTTCACATTAATGGCAGGGGGTATGAAAAGTGGTATCACTTTTCATGGGCCCCATCCAACGTGGCGTCCTCTTATCAATTCGCACTTCCCCCAACTTGAAATCATATACCACCCCCCCCCCCCCCACCCCCAACAACTTCCTAACCCTCTCCTTCCCGCCAACGTCTATTTACCCCCAGTCATATCATTTTCCACCAACCATGTGTTTCCATATTATCTCCCACTTCCATGTCTCCTCCCGCCTCCATGTCATATGTTCGTTTCATAATCAGTTAAAACTATGTTTTGTCTTTTATACAGCACAGTAAATTCAAACATGGTTTACAAACAGCTGAGAACGAATTTTCAAAAAAGAAAAGATTTTTCTGTTGATAACATCCTCATGAAAAAAAACCTCTCTCATATTTCTAACAGTTGTTATGGTTTAGGACATTTGGATGAAGCTTTGTAGCCATCATTTCCTAAATTTTCTTGCTTTTAGACAGTGTTTTCAAATGCAGTTTTCGAGCAGGTGGAAATGAAATTTCAAAAATTGAAAGAGGTGTTTGTTTCCAACATCCTTATGTACAAAAAACTCTCTTAGTTTTCTAACATATATTATTGTTTGGGATATACAAATGGCTTACAGGACCCTATTGTTCAAAGTTTCAGGAGGAAAAAGCTCAAAGACAATTAGTGACTTGGAGGCCACCTCATCAAATAAGAGTTGCTATCAAATTCGAATTTCTCTTCTCTGTCACCAGCAATTCACAAAGATAGTGCCAAGTACAGTCATTAGGTTTGAATGTCCTATATTTTAGTTCTATTTGTGTAAAACAATTTGAGATATTTTTAACAAATTTTGATATTTTAAATCAAAATATTTTGTAATAAATTGTATAAATACTTCATCAATTGAGATGATAGGTGTGGGCTTTTGATTCCAAGGCTCTTCATTTTGTAATAACTTCTATTATATGATTTCTAATGAAAACCTTCTCGCTCCAGTCTGACAGAATTTTGTGTTTTCTAGTATGTCTTTCTAGTGTTCAATAACTTATTTCTACACATGTTCAAAGCATATATAGGAAGGTCTGGGTAAGTGTAGATTGATGTTAGGATATTCTGACACATAGGAAATAGTTATGTATAACTTGGTCTAGTGTAGAGTTAGGTAAAGTGTGTTTCTTTACTATTTACTTTTGTAACTTACAATATGATGGTCACGATATGTTCCAAGACATGAAGTGATCTGATGATTCATTGTCTCCTTAGTATTACCGACACTTGATTCGTGGTTTAACACCTTGTTGGGCAATTTACTTGCTTAAATTGCTTTCGTTAAATTATCAACTAGGGAAACTAGTAAGCTTGTGATGATGCCAGCAAAATATATGCAGGAGTATGCAACTAATTCTATGTTTAATTAAATGATTTTTTATCTAATATAATATGCAAGGGAAGAGGCTCCTAATTGAGGAGGTCTTGGTTGTCCTTCCCTACAATATTATAGATTGAAAATAAATCATTGATTACATAAAACTAGAAACTTGAAATAAAGATAAGAGAATGAGTTTTAATTGTTGTTTAGATTCAAATAGAGAGAGAGACTAACTTAGTCCCTTGATTGTCCCCTCATATACTGATCCAAACTAAACTAAGATTCATTCATAAGCATAATAAATGAAATAACTTGAAACTTCAAAGTAAAAGAATGAATTTCATCTATCATGCAAATCAAATAGAAAGAGAGCCTAACTTAGACCCTTGATTGTCCCCTCATATGATGATAAAATTTTAATTTAAAACTCATTCATCAATCACAAACAAACCCTCAAACATCTAAGCAATTAAATGAAATAATATCTATTATGAAATAAAATGTTTCTTTAATCCTTTTAAAGTGAGCTCAATTCTCTTAAGAACAAAGTGACAAATTATTCCATATTCTACATTAGAATGGGAATTTATGTAAAATGAAGCTTTATTCTATTCCATCATAAGTTGGATACATGCTCCAAGAGTCCTCCCCTTTGGAATGGAGGAGGTGCTCCTATTTCTACAACAACTATGATAACAACCTCATAAATGTAGACCCACTATTCCCTCCTTTGACCCATATATTTCTCAACCAATGGTGACACATAACCCTATCCTCCATGATCTCTTCCATGAGGTTCATGATCTTTTCCATGAGGTCCATGATCTTCTCAAATTCGAATTTGAACATAGAGTGCCACATAAAGATGCCTTGGAAGCTTGCTTTGTACCTACACATGTCAACAAACTCATTCTAATTGTTAGATATAAGTATAAACATATTATTTTCTAAAGTTTAACCATAAATCCACTTTAAAATGTTAAGAATTAATAAACTTTGGAAAAACATAGTTATAACCCAATCATGAGGTAAATGTAATGATGTGGAGGTGGAATGGAGGTGACATGAAGGTAATATGGAAGTAATGTGAAGGCATTGGTGAATAATGGAGTGATAATAAGGACTATTTTGAGGCCCAACACACCTGATTGGTCCATGATCTATATTAAAAGAGCATGGAATGTCATTTGTAAGCTGACCATTCATGAGAGAAGCTTATGTAAATTTTCTTTCTTTTATTAATAAATTGTCTGAAGTGGCTTCGTTGCCTCAGACCGTGGACTGTTTCCATCTTTAAGAGTTTTAACCACGTCAAAACTGGTGTATTGATCTATGATCTATTTGTGAGCAGTGTCCTTTAGTGCTCTATCTAAGGAACTTACCCTGTAAATTCCTACATGGTATCAGAGTCATTTGAGGGCTACATCTATTGGTGATCCAAATCCAAAGTTGGTACAACTGCATCCGACTGTCATTTCCTAGATCTACTATTTCTGACTTCTTTCGAGCCGAGAGGACTGCTCTATTGTGGTAGGAGCATTTGTTACAGTGAGGAACCCCTTTCGTTTCATGCGAAAAGTTTTCTAGTAGCCCTAGCTATATCATTTTTATGATCTAGAGGTATAGAGTCTTTATTTGAAGTTTTAGTTATTTATCTCTCTGTTTATTTCAGTTTATTTATCTATCTGTTTTTATTACTGGATATATACCTTTCATTTTTGTGTATGCTCTTTGCCGCGACTCTATGTGATCTGGGCAAATCAGAAACAGAAAGGAATGATTTTTCTTATGCATATGCTCTTTTCTGCCGCACTTTAGTGTGATCTCGGAAAATTAGAAACATTGAGGAAAATATTTAGTTTTCGGCAAAAGCTAACTTCAAACCATAAGGTTTGGTTTTTTTGCATGTCCGTGTTGGGTTATGTGGTTTTTTGTTTTGTAGGCAAAAAGAGATTTTTCAAGTAAGCACGCACCCCAAAGCTTCAATGACTAAAAAAAAAAAACAACTCCCTTCCTCTTTTCCAAAAATTAGTAACCTTTTAAACTAGCTCACTTGGTCCAAAGTTACTTTATGAGAATAGAGGCTTTGAGTTCAAGTCTTTCTTTTTGTTGAGTTAGTTTTTCAAAAAACACATGTAACTTATGTTTTAAAGTTACTTTATGTAAAAGTGTTCTCACCCATTATAAAAAGTGAGGCACTTATAATTCTAAAGTTTCTTTATCTTTTATTTAAGTTTCAATTTAGTGGGTAGCTCATAAAGTACCATTGTAAAAGTGACTTTCACTTATTTATAAAAGTGGGTCACATAATTTTTTTTAAAGTGAGCTAATTAGATTACATTTGGAAAGGTAGGGGGAAGGAGGGGGACGGGAGGGGGTGGCGGAGGGGGATTTTTTTTAAATATAACATTATCATTCACTTCCACACATTCACGTACTTCCTCAGCATCTTCAACAACTTTTCTTTAAAAAGCCATAACTTCTTCATCCGGAAGTCATTTTCAGAGCCGTTTTTTTTAATCGGCCTAAATTTTCGATATATTTCCATTAAAACACTTAGTTTCAGCATCTACAACTTCAGTTTCTATTAAAATGGAAATTCCATGCCAAGTTATTATTGATAGCACCAACTACTTCCAATGGATGTCCTACATGGAGGATTTACTTAGAAGTAAAGGTCTTTATAGAATAGCCTCATGCCAAGAATCTAAACCTAAAGATGAAGATAAGGCACTCAAATGGGAAAATAAGCAATATCAAGCATGTGCATTGATAGAGATGTCTATTTCTCCAAACCTTAGATTCCATATTGCAGGACTTGATACCCCTGATGAAGCAACGAAATAACTCAATAAAGTTTTTGGAATTAAAAATGAAATTAGAGCCCATCAACTAGAAAATGAGTTGCTTACCCTGGACCCCAATATTTTTTCTTCCATTGAAGATTTTTGGTCCAAGTTCAAGACCCTTAGACTTCTCTTGGAAGGTGTTAAGGTTAAGAAAGAAGATGGTAGCCTTATCTATTCTATTCTTACTAAGTTGGGACCAACCTACTTTGTGTTTGTTTCCACCTTCCATTCTACTAGAAAAGTCTTTATTTCTCAAGGACAAGCCTACAAGTCCCCCTCTTTTGATGCCTTTTGTGACTCTATAATAAGAGAATAAGAAAAACTCTTACTTCTTGGTCTTTTTAATCTTGGAAAATCTTCTAAGAAAGCCTTAGTTGCCCAACAACAACCAAGTTCAAAGAATCCTAAGAAGTAGAATCCTAAAAAGAATGGTCATAAACCAACCAAGGGTCCTAAGTGTCGAGCGATAAAAAGGTGTCTTTTTAACTCCTAATTACCTTCACATTAATTGTCAACCTAGGGACGACTTTTTATTTCAAGAGTGTACTCAGTCTGAGGCGGTTATTTACTCAAGGGTAATGTTTTGCAGTATAGTGCGTAAAATCCAAAAGTAAATGAATGCTTGAAAAAGAAATCTAACAATAACATAAACTCAAATGCTCTGAAATCCAACTATTCACTCAGCAAACATCAATTGAGGATACAGTAGCAATAACTCATTCCTCTAGATATTGATGCAATTGAAATCAAACTGGAACAAGACAATCAATCTAGGAACGAGGAAGCAATAACCAATGTTCTCTACAGTTGATAGTCCTGTTTTAAAGCAATTAATAGGAAATCGAAATTGAACTAAAGCTGCTATTGAAAGTAAACTAGGAAAACTCTTTGAAAGCAAACTCTTGCAATTAATCAATAGAAATGAACAACAAGGTAAATGGGCAGCAAACTATAATTAAAGGAATCTGAACAACAAACTCTAATTAATGGAAATGAACAACAGCGAAGCCAAATTAATAGCAATCTTTACTCTAAGAATAAATCGAACAGCACACGGAAATAGAACAACATTGATTAATGATGGAATATGAAACAACGCTGGAAAGTCAAATATAAATACACACGGCACACCTTAATAGTAATCTGATATGGTAATCCAATTATCAGTCTTAGTTATAAAGAACACGATTGTATTTTGTAATGGAACAACAACGTTAATAGATTCAACAATCGCAAGGAAATATAACCTCTAAGATGAATTCAATAATACCAATTAATAAGTGTTACAACACGGATACTCTGTAATTGAATAGAAATAACATTCTGCAAGGATCAACAACATTATATCAATGATTAAAAGAACAGCAATGTGTTACCAAGTCAAGATGAATCAATACGTCATTCTTGTCATAGAGAATGATATTGATCAGTTGAACATAAATCAAACATAACAGAACCGTGATGTAAAATAACAGAACATACCAGATTACTGAATAAAGCTAATAAGTAAAACCATGCATGAACTATAGATATAATATACAGCAGCAGCACAATCCACCATAGGTTGGGCCCTTAGCTACCAACGGATGCTGTTGGGCTACTTCAGATGAAAAGAATGAACAACAATTCCCAAATCAGGGATTAATCATTAAATTGTGAAATCATTACAACAGCTAAAGCTTTGAGAATTACAGCATGGAACAATCTCTTCTTCCTCCTATCCTATCATGAATCCTTCTGAAGCTCTAATTCAAATCATAATTCTGAATCTATCCCTAAATTCATTATCTCCCTCTCTTATCTCTGTTCTAATTTAAATACAAAGAGAGCAGAGAGTGGTTACAACTGTGATAATTACAATATGATCATTATTACAAAATTGGATTGTTTCCAACCAATTGATCAACAAGAAAATATATTTTCATCTATCTTTCAACAAGAGCAAGGCGAATTTGGCTTTACAGCTAAGATTTGGAGGACAACCGCAACAACAAATTTGAGAAAATCGTGCTCAAAGAACCCTGCGTTTCTCTCAATACAAACCAAATTTGGGCAAATCGTTCTTTAATAAAGTTAATTGGGTCCATTCTGGACAACACCCATGTTCTAGATTTCCCAAATTCCTCTTCATTTCCCCAGAATCGCAACCGCAAAACTGTCACTTCTTATTCCAGCTCATTTCTGAGTTGGAATATTTAATTATCAAATCTTCAATCTGGAAGTTGTATTGGAGGCTAAAAATGGTGAATAATGTTCCAACCAATTTATTAAAACTATCATTGATAAAATCATGCATAATCATCAATTTATTAGAAATAAAGGAGAAGAAATAATATTCATCCATAAGAGCATAAATTATTTATAAAATGGATTTATATAATAAATTATAATAAATAATATGATAAAGAAGAGTAGAAATGGGTGGAATAAGTGTTCAAAAGTGATAATAATAATGGCATATTAACGACCCAACATACCCCCACACTCAATATGTTGCATGTCCTCATGCAACAAAAGCCTCATGCAACCCAAAGACAAAAGCCATGTGTTAACCAAGTAAAAAAAAATTGTTTATCCCAGCTCATGAAATGGATAGAGCAAATGAATTCTTCCTTAATTAATGAATATTCAATTTTAGCAATCTTGATGAAGGCATAACAATGAAGTTGCAGCAAAATATGATATAAGTGACAACAACCTTCATTAGTCATTTTCCCAAAAACTACAAACTAGCTTTTGTTGAAATATTGCAAGTAAATTTGTAATATATGAATGCCTCTATGATCCAAATATCATATCGTTTTGATGCACGGATCATGAGATATAAACAAAATGGATGTAGGTGATAGTGCATGATTTCCGAAATTTCATGAACTAATTTAACTTGAAATTATCTAGGTTTGTGTATTTTAATGATACATCTGTGTTTTCGAGAGATCACAAGAATTGAATTCATAGTTTTAAAAATATGTGGAAATCAATTTCTGCACTGAAATTGTATGCCTTAAATGAGAAAGAAAGTAGAAAACATCCATCATGCGTAGCAATACCTCCCCCTCTCTAACGAATTAGCATGCCCTCATGCGATGCTAGAAAACAAATTGAGGTGGTTGCTACCATCTGTTGAATTCTATGCTTGGTGTAAAACAACATGGAATAAGGGAGGTGTTGAGAATGAATAAGAATAGCAATGGATAATAAAGAATATTAATGACATGGTCATAAGAAAGAAATGAATGAAAGCAACACTCCCCCAAACTGAAAGAGGATATGCCGCTGAAAAATGGGAAGTGGTACAGATGTAAATTGAAGGATGATAAATAATGCTCAAAATGGATTTTTATGAAATTCTCCTAAATTCGTAATAAATCAGGAAATTATGCTATTTTACTTCAAGTTTTACCTCCAGAATGACATATATGGACTCGCATTTGTTGAAGTTGATGTAGGCAGAGTTGATGCTGAAAGTGATGCAAAAGGTGGAATCCAAGCAAGCACATCATGTCTAAAGAATTGTTTATGTTGTGAGTTGCTCAAGCCGCTTTGGTTAGTTGCAATAGTGTGGTCATGCTGCGAATAGAATTATGCCCATACCTGTTGTTTTCCTGTAAACAAATCACTATTTTGCATACAATATTCTTGAATCCATAGTGTTAGCTTTGAATAGTAATAGATTAAGATGCATGCAAAAATTTCAATCAGAAAAACTTTTGTATACATGCAATATTAATGTTTCATCAAATCAACAAGTTATGGTAGAGTGCAATAATCATATCGCTTGCTATCCCTAATGCATACATTCACCCCTCCAGTTGGAAAAGGGAGACCATGACCATAAAGCATATAAAAGGTGTTGTGCTGACGGCAAGGCAAGGGAATGAACAATATAGCAGTAAATGAAGCAGAGTACACATATCAATGATAGGGCAACGAGAGTTATGGTTATAATGAGAGCAGAGTGTGTAAAGATAGTTATGAATAAGAGATAGGACGCTTTGGATTGATGATAAGTTATAAAAAAGATTAAAATGACAGCAATATGCCAAAATGATGCTTTAGTGACGGTATTCTAGCTGAAAATGATGCGATTGATCATAAAACAATTTCTCATGCATAAAGGTTCCAAATAGGGAAACAATTAAGGAAATAACTTTTCCGCTAAAAACAAAAAAATAAGAAATGGGTATTATAATAATAATTGACGATAAGATATAACTTCAATATCATAAGCAGAACCTCTACTGCCAGCAGACGTCCATAGCCTCGGCAGGGTTGTTTTTTTATCCCATATGAGCCAAGATCCTCAATTTATAAATGGAGAATTCCAATTCTGTTCTACAGAATAGATCAGTGTGCTAGCGTGGTAACCAGATAACCACACTGCCATTCGTCGGGATGTAGCAAAAGTGATCAAGTCGGCTCGTGATGAGACCTCCTATTCCAAGGATAATTTAGCTATCCAATGGATCATAACCCCGGTGTGGTGGCCATAATGGGAATGTCACTTTGTTACAGCCTTATGAACATGGTAGGTTGGCTCGTAATGAGACCCCCTATCCTCCATTTGCAAACAAAATTTTGCTGTTATGACACATTTTTATGATAAAGAGAGGGAGGCTCAGTACTCCTTAAGAGTAGGGATGGTGGAAGAAGTTGAATATGTCAATAGAAAAAAATATACCCATAATCTCATTTATTACAGACAGAGAAGATTATAACCAGGAAGGGTAGAACCCGCATGGTATTAAGATGATCAATCAATATCATATTCAACAGAAAACAATGCAGTAAAGTAGTATATAAATAATTGTGTCCCTTTGAAAATAATCTATCATCAAGGAGCTGTCCTGTTAAAGATCATAACATGAATGATATTAACTCGCTTCAATAGAATCCATAATTCTTGTCCTTATAAAAGTAGTGTACTTCATGCTATGAAAGGGAATCAATAAAATGTGGTTGAGATGAACTAGGAATAATCGCACAAGAGGAATGAAGGGTTGCTCTCGAAAATACTCCCAAAGTGTTGTTTTTTATGAAGGAATAGCAAAAACACTCAAAAAGTGGTGTTCCGTGTAGGGAACAACAAAGGAAATGCACACCAAAAAGCAAAAATACACACAAAAAGGTATTGTTCCTTGTAGGGAACAACAAAAAATGCATGTGAAAAAAGTGTTATTCCTTGAGAGGAATAACAAAAAAATAAATGTGAAAATGTTGTTCCTTTTGAAAAGGAACAGCAGAAATGTGAAAGTGTTGTTCCTTCGGAAAGGAACAGCAAAAATGTGAAAGTGCAAAAGTGTTGTTCCTTTCAGAAAGAAACAGCAAAAACGTGAAAGTGCATAAGTGTTGTTCCATTGCGAAAAGGAACAGCAAAAAGTGAAAGTGCAGAAGTGTTGTTCCATTCGAAAAGGAATAACAAATGTGAAAGTGTAGAAGTGTTGTTCCATTAAAAAAGGAACAGCAAAATGTGAAAGTGTAGAAGTGTTGTTCCATTCGAAAAGGAACAGCAAAACGTGAAAGTGAAAAAGTGTTGTTCCATTCGAAAAGGGACAGCAAAACGTGAAAGTGCAGAAGTGTTGTTCCATTCGGAAAGAAACAGCAAAATGAACTGTGGAAAAGGAACCGCTGACACAAAAGGTGTTGTTCTTTTGAAAAATGAATAGCAAAACAAAAATGTTGTCCCTTTGGAAAAGGAACAGCAGAAACAACAAAAGTGCACACAAATGATGTTCCTTCAGAAAAGGAACAGCAAAATGCACAAGCATAAAATGCAAGCACGCAAAGAATGAATTAGTTGTTCACTATATTGATGCTGAGAATGGGTTACAGTTTGAATAAAGCAACACCTGAAACACAAAATATAAGAGAAATCAGAAAAGAAACAACATTTTATTTAAGAACAGTATGTAAATAAATAAATTAAGTTACAACAGCTATGATATTATGTAAAAAAAAATGATCTCTTTGAAAAATGTTTTGGCAGCAGTGACAAGACATGAATCTTCAAATGAAAATCAATTCTTCATTTCTTTTGTTATGAATCCATTGGGTAATGAGTTGGATGAAATTCCTTTGTTTCATTAAAATTTCTTTCAAAAATCACTCGTCCATAAATTGACCTTCTTTATTTTCCTAGGACCTGCAAAAAACGAGTGACTACCTGCAATAAAACATTAAATCATGGAGAAAGAGAGGTGCACGAGCTTTCCTAATCCAAGAATTATGAAAAAAACTAACAATTAGTTACTCTGTAGAAAAAATCCATGGAGAAAGTAATAAAGTATAATTTATTTGTTACCTGCGGGAGAGCAGTGGCCAATCATGCTAACCTGCAATGTTTTAATCACAACTTCTTTGTTTTTTGTCGAAATTGAGTGATTCTAAAGCCAATTGAGATCTAATTCAAAGGTGTATCTCCAATAGAAACAGGTTTTAAAATTTCAATGATATGATCTGTTAATTTTAGTTAGAACAACCTGCATAACAGTGATTTTCAATTACCCAGCTTAAACTAACAGTTGATATTTAAAGCATAACTTTTTCGTTTGATGTCAGATTAAAATGATTCAAATTGTAAATTAAATTAGATTCATTTATTTATCTTCAATAGAAACATGTTTTGAAGACAAGAAGAATTGATAGATCAAATACTGTAATTAACAGCCGGAAAGACATAGTTTTAAGAGTGCTGATTTATGATAGACAGTCAGTATTTTGATCATAACTTCCCCATACGATATCAAAAATGAGTGATTCTAATTGCGTTGTAAACTAGATTCATAGGGGAATCTACCATAGAAACAAGTTTTAAAAATTAATTCATTTAGGCCTCCAAAACCTGACTGTCCCAACTCTATTCCTGGGCTGCCCACTAGACATCCAGTTAATGTTTTGGTTCTAACGTTTTCGTTTCAAATCCAAATTGAATGATTCAAATTGAGTTGGAAAGTAGACATAAAGGGATACTTAGGATAGAAACAGGTTTTAAAAATATTCCCTTTTGGTCCCTCAAAACATGACTGTCCCGACTGTTTTTCAGAAATTTCATCAAGTCCGCAAGCCAAAAAATATGATATTCAAGCATTTTTTCAAATTGGTGATAAAAGTGAATATGAGTGTCTATAGAACTATTATTTCCATTATAAATAATCTACATACACAAATGAATTAAAAAAATTATCACCAATGTTGATTTGCATAGCATGTTGCAACAGAAACCAAATAGTTTTACATAAAAAAAAACAAAATGCATTTATTTATTCCCTTATTTATTTTATTTTGTACACTAACTTATTTTGATTTAAAAAATGAATATGACTACATATATGAGTACTTCCAGTGGAGCCATTTTCGAAACAAGGCTTCATGTATACACATACCCAAATTTGAAAAATGCATATTAATGAATATTAGGGTATGAAAAACCAACTTCCCTTGAAAAGATGGAGTCAAAAAGTGTTGAAGTATGGAGCGATGTTGCGAACAAGTAATGGAGCGAAACCAATCTTCAATGTATCCTTTACTTTCTTGATTTCCCATAGCCATCATACCATGAAATTCTTGGGCTTTTAAAATGACTGGTTGATGCACACTAAAAGAATCCTCATTTTCTTCCATAGCTTCTACAATTTGTGAATTTGAAACATTATGAATCTCATTGTAAGTTTTCTCTAATGGTGCATGTCAGATAGAATGGGTGGGAAGGGTGTGTAAATTTTTCAGTTCAACATTGTAAGCATGTTGTACTGGTTTATTGTTGTGAAGGTGTGGAATTAGTTGAGCAGGAAATTGTGTATGGAATGGAGCATTTTGATGATGTGGTTGATTGGGTTGTGTGAATGGTTTTGATGGGCAAGCAAGATGTTGTGGAAGAGCTAGTGAAGAATATGGAGAATATGCTTGTGCTACAAGATGAGGGAGAGTAGTCATGCAATCATAAGGTGAACCATGCCAAACTTGTAGATAAGATTGGTGGTTATATTGAAATTGACATGGCTTCCCTAGAACATGAGTATTCGATAATGGATTATGTAAGTAAGAGAATGGAGAAGAAGTGTTTTGAACCATCCCTGTAGGCCATGATTTCCATGGTTTTGACCTTGTTGCAGCTTCCTCACCTCTTTGATATGATACTTCCATCCTAGATAAGGAAGAGTAACCATCTATCGTATGCTCCTTTCGGTCATGAATGAAAAACACTTCATCAAATTCTTGATTTTTATGAACCTGCAAAGCATCCAATTTTGAACTTAGAGAGGTAATAAAATCAACTTTAAAATGTTCAATTAAATCATTGATTTCAACTCTTATGTCTCCTATTCTTGTAGCAGATTTAGAAAAGAAAGAACAAACATCTCTAGAACTCTTACCAGCCTTGAAGATTCCTCTTGAATACCTTATGCACAACTCACAAACATCATCATATGATAACTAAAAAACATCACTTTTTCCTATCATATTTAAGAGTTCTAAAAATTCATCTTTGATTCCTTTAAGAATGAGTGTTTTTAAGATCTCTTTTTCCAAATGCTTATATTTTGATTTTTGAAGGTTGTATTGAAATTGATCTACATAGTCCTCCAAGCTTTCATCTTCCCCTCGTATCATATCGAAAATATCTTCATTGGCCTTGCAACAGTCTTGGTACTTCTTCAAGAATATGTTCTTCATGTCCTCCCATGTTTGGATGCAGTTCCCACATAGGCTCATGAACCATTGGAGAGCTGCTCCTTTTAGAGTAAGAGGAAACACTTTCAACCTTTGATCATTAGTACAATAATCATATCCTCTACAAAGTATTTCGAACTCAAATAAGAATGCATCTGGATCTTCATTTGTCAAGCCATGAAAATTTGGTAGAGACAATGGGAGAATTATGTGCATTTGTGTCACTCCTCCTAGATCTTTGATAGGAAATTCAAAATTAGAAATGTGAGCTATTTGTTACCATAGTAGAAGATTTTCTTCATGTGTTTATTCAAGGCTCCTTCTTCAAATGTTTCTGTCAATTGGTTAGTGAAATGGGTGGTGCTTACATCACCACTTGAGTGAAATCATGAGATTTGTTTTTCAAAATTTCTATTTTTTCCCTATTCATTCACACAAAAATTCAAACATCTATTTCTACTCTAAGTTCTTTAACAGTTCTGTTGAAAAGCGGGTGGGGGAGCAGGGCTTTTACATGCTCCGTACATAGGTTCTCACCTTCCGTTTTTAATACCCAATTCTTTTCTAACAGACACTCATCGGATGCACACTACTCTTTTAAAAATGGCTACACTTTCCCTGGCAACGGCGTTAAAATGTCGAGCGATAAAAATGTGTCTTTTTAACTCCTAATTACCTTCACATTAATTGTCAACCCAGGGACGACTTTTTATTTCAAGAGTGTACTTAGTCTGAGGCGACTATTTACTCAAGAGTAATGTTTTGCAGTATAGTGCGTAAAATCCAAAAGTAAATGAATGCTTGAAAAAGAAATCTAACAATAACATAAACTCAAATGCTCTGAAATCCAACTATTCACTCAGCAAACATCAATTGAGGATACAATAGCAATAACTCATTCCTCTAGATATTGATGCAATTGAAATCAAACTCGAACAAGACAATCAATCTGGGAGCAAGGAAGCAATAACCGATGTTCTCTACAGTTGACAGTCCTGCTTTAAAGCAATTAAAAGAAAATTGAAATTGAACTAAAGCTGCTATTGAAAGTAAACTAGGAAAACTCTTTGAAAGCAAACTCTTGCAATTAATCAACAGAAATGAACAACAAGGTAAATGGGCAGCAAACTGTAATTAAAGGAATCTGAACAACAAACTCTAATTAATGGAAATGAACAACAAAAAAGCCAAATTAATAGCAATCTTTACTCTAAGAATAAATCAGACAACACACGGAAATAGAACAGCATTGATTAATGATGGAATATGAAACAACACTGGAAAATCAAATATAAATACACAATAACTTAACACACGACACACCTTAATAGTAATATGATATGGTAATCCAATTATCAGTCTTAGTTATAAAGAACACAATTGTATTTTGTAATGAAACAGCAACGTTAATAGATTCAACAATCGCAAGGAAATATAATCTCTAAGATGAATTCAGTAATACCAATTAATAAATGTTACAGCACGGATACTCTGTAATTGACTAGCAATAACATTCTGTAAGGATCAGCAACATTATATCAATGATTAAAAGAACAGCAATGTGTTACCAAGTCAAGATGAATCAATACGACATTCTTGTCATAGAGAATGATATTGATCAGTTGAACATAAATCAAACATAACAGAACCGTGATGTAAAATAACAGAACATACCAGATTACTGAATAAAGCTAATAAGAAAAACCATGCATGAACTACAGATATAATATACAGCAGCAGCACAATCCACCAGAGGCTGGGCCCTTAGCTGCCAATAGATGCTTCTGGGCTACTTCAGATGAAAAGAATGAACAGCAACTCGCAAATCAGGTATTAATCATTAAATTGTGAAATCATTACAACAGCTGAAGCTTTGAGAATTATAACATGGAACAATCTCTTCTTCCTCCTATCCTATCATGAATCCTTAATTCTGAAGCTCTAATTCAAATCATAATTCTGAATCTATCCCTGAATTCATCATCCCCCTCTCTGATCTCTGTTCTAATTTAAATACAAAAAGAACATAGAGTGGTTACAACTGTGATAATTACAATATGATCATTATTACAAAATTGGATTGTTTCCAACCAATTGATCAACAAGAAAATATATTTCCATATATCTTTCAACAAGAGCAAGATGAATTTGGTTTTGCAGCTGAGATTTGGAGGACGGCCGCAACAACAAATCTGAGAAAATTATGCTCAAAGAACCCTACGTTTCTCTCAATACAAGCCAAATTTTGGCAAACCGTTCTTTAGTAAAGTTAATTGGGTCCGTTTTGGACAAAACACATGTTCCATATTTCCCAAATTCTTCTTCATTTGCCCAAAATCTCAACCGCAAAATTGTCACTTCTTATTCCAGCGCATTTCTGAGTTGGAATATTTAATGATCAAATCTTCAATCTGGAAGTTGTATTGGAGGCTAAAAATGGTGAATAATGTTCCAACCAATTTATTAAAACTATCATTGATAAAATCATGCATAATCATCAATTTATTAGAAATAGAGGAGAAGAAATAATGTTCATCCATAAGAGCATAAATCATTTATAAAATGGATTTATATAATAAATGATATAATAAAGAAGAGTAGAAATTGGTGGAATAAGCGTTCAAAAGTGATAATAATAATGGCATATTAACGACCCAACGCTAAGCACTTTCATTCTCAAAATGAAAAATCAATTTAACAAAATGATAAAGCAAATAAAAACAAAGGAAAGAAGACTGATAGACATTGCAACTTTTGTAATCGAGATGGCCACTTAGAATCCAAATGTTTTAAGAAGATGGAAGCCTTGGAAGAATCAATGAAGAAGCATAACATCCATTTGGAGCATTCTTCAACTTCAACTTCATCTTCGGGAATAACACTTTCTACATGTGGTTGCCAAGCATCTTGGTCTGGTTATGCAATAAATGTATCTTCTTCTTCTCATTCTTATGAGTGGCTCATTAATTCTGGAGCTTATTATCACATGGCCAAAAACAAAGCCATTTTTTCTTCTTTAAATGATTGCAACACCAAAAATATATATGTTGGTGATGATATATCTCTTCGTGTTGTAGGGACTAGAACTATTAATTTAGACAATGGTCAATTTAATGATGTATTCTGTGTTCCAACCTTATCTTACAATCTTCTATCTGTATATCAGATAACTCATTTAGGTGAAGGTAAAATCGTTGTATTTTCACCTCATGATGTTGTAATTAAGGACCTAAGAGATCCTAGACGTATTTTAGCTACTTGCATTGTTTATGATTCTACAAGGTTGTATTAGTTTAACAACTTTGGGTCATCAACTCTTCCCTTGGTATTTGTTGCTCATAATGATGAAGTGAGCAAACTTTGGCATGAGCGATTTGATTACTTAAACTATCGCTCCCTTCAAAATATATTTAAAGAAAATAGGTGACAGGTCTTCCTATGGTATCTTGCAGAGATGGTGTTTTCTCTAGATGTGTACTCAAAAAACATCATCGGGACAGTTTTGAAAAACGTGCCTCTTGGCATGTCTCATCCTCTTTATAGCTTGTGCATAGTGATTTATGTGGTCCACTTCCAGTTGTTTCATTATCTGGCTACAAGTATTTCTTAACTTTCATTAATGATTTCTCCATACACACTTGGGTATACTTCTTAAAACTTAAGACTGAAGTATTTAACATGTTCTTGCCATTTAAGGCCTTTGTTGAGAAACAATCTAGACATCAAATTTTTAAGCTAAGATCTGATAATGGCAGAGAATATGTTTTTAAGTAATGAGTCCATACAGACTGTGTGTATTGAAAGAGTGTCGAATGAATTGTTAAAGAGTTTGGAGAATATGTTAACAACAAATTCATCAACTTTTTCCCTGAGCGTGGAATTCAAATGCAACATATTGTTCCATATACTCCACAACAAAATGGTGTAGTTGAAAGGAAGAATCGCACCTTAAAGGAAATGGCTAATTGTATGCTTCAATCTAAAGGACTTAGTCTTAATTTTTGGGCAGAAGCAATTAACTGTGCAAATTGCATAGTAAATCGCACTCCTACTAAGGTTTTAAAGAGTATCACTCCAAAAGAAGCATGGAGCTCAATTAAACTAGATGTAAGTCACTTTCATGTTTTTGGAAGTGAAGAATGAGCACATATTCCTGATGAAAAACATAAAGACTTAGAACCTAAGAGTGAAAAATGTATTTTTGTTGTATATTCTGAAGATTTCAAAAGATATAGACTTCTTTCACCTAAATCCAAAAATGTTATCATTAGAAGATATGTAAATCTTGTTGAAAATATATCAGCCTACGAGCCTAGTTCGACGGATGTGCCACCTCTCTCTATCCTTTCTACTTCTGAAAATATTGCTTCCTTAGATGATGACAGTGAGGATGACAATCCTCCCCCACCTTCTTAGGATCCTCCTTCAGCTCCTTAGCTTCCAAAATTGGTTCGTGCTACTCAGGATGTAGTAGGTTCTCTTGTAGTTGATCTTACAAATCAACGATGTACACATTCACAGTTCTATAGAGCCTCTTCTTTACTAGCTTAAGCTTCAACAAATTATGATCCTGACACCTTTGCAGAAGCTTCAGGCCATCCAGATTGGGACGCAGCTATGAATGAAGAATATTGTTCATTATTGGTAAATGATACATGGGATATTGTTCCTTTTCCAAAGGGAAGAAAATGTTTTAGATGTAAATGGGTTTACAAAACCAAGTTTGGACCAGATGGAAAATTTGATAAACATAAAGCTCGTCTTGTTTCTAAGGGCTTTTCACAAGTTGAAGGCATTAACCATATTGAAACCTTCTCCCCTATTGCCAAAATGAACTCTATCCACCTTGTTCTTTCCCTTGCTGTCTCTTTCAAATGGGAAGTCCATAAGATAGATGTTAAATCTGTCTTCTTGCATGGGGACTTGCATGAAGAAATCTATATGGAACAACCTCCTGGCTTTATACAAATAGACTCTAGCCTTGTATGTTGGCTTAAGAAATCCCTTTATGGTATCAAGCAAGCCCCTCAGGCTTGGTATGCCAAAATGGATAGCTTTCTATTAGATACTGGCTTTTCTAGGTGTCATTCTGACAATAGTGTCGACACTAAGAAAGTGGGTAAGTCTCTTATCATTCTTGTTCTTTATTTTGATGATATTATCCTTACTGGTAGTGATCCCAACCTTATAAACCATGTGAATTCTGTCCTTAAAAAGAAGTTTGAAATGACAGAATTAAGACACTTGCATTATTTTCTTGGTCTTTAAGTCTTGCAATCCAAGGAAGGTATTTCCCTTTCGCAGTCCAAGTATGTGTGTGATCTTCTACACCACTTTCACATGGAAGACTGTAAGCCATCCCCTTCTCCCTTTCAGTCTAGAGCCAAACTTTTAGTCACTTGTACTTCTCTTAAAGTTGATGCTACCCTATACTGTCAACTTGTAGGAAAACTTTTGTATCTGACCCATACCCGTCCTGAAATTTCCTTTGTTGTTGGCCTTATTGCTCAATTTATGCAAACCCCACATGAAATTCATTGAAAAGAAGCTAAAAGAATACTTCATTATGTTTGAGGTATAGTCCAGTTTGGGATTCATTACAGTGTAGAAGCATCTTCTCTATTAGTTGGTTTCACTTATTCCAATTGAGCTAGTGACCCTGATGATTGGAAGTCTATTGCAGGTTATGTCTTCCCTCTTGGTTTTAGACCTATTACATGGGCTTGCAAGAAACAAAGTGTCATTTCTCTTTGTTCAGTAGAAGCAAAGTATCGTGGTGTTGTAGAAGCTAGTAAGCCCTGTGGCTTCGTCAGATCCTGTCAAAGTTTGGTTTTCAGCAGGAGCATCTGACTACACTTTGGTGTGATAATCAAATTGCCATTCAACTATGCAAAGATCCAATCCAACATCAGCACAGAAAACTCATTTAACTACATATGCACTTCAACGGAAAGCTCATTCATGACCATGTTCTTGAAGTGCAATATTGTTCAACTAATGATCAAGTTGCAGACATCTTTACAAAGGCTCTCACAAAGGTGAAGTTTACTAAACTTCGATTTATGGTTGGAATTCATAAAGTTGTCACTAAGGGGGGATAGGCTCTAATGCCTCCTTTCTTCTCCTATTGTGTCATCTTTGTACATCCTTCAATCCTATCCCAAGTTGTTCTTAAGGGGGGATGTTAGGATATTCCAACACATAAGAAATATATACGTATAACTTGGTCTAGTGTAGAGTTAGGTAAAGTGTGTTTCTTTATAATGTGCTTTTGTAACTTACAATCCGATGGTCACGATATGTTCTAAGACATGAAGTGATCCGTTGATTCATTCTCTCCTTGGTATTACCGACACTTAATCCATGCCTTAACACCCAATTGGTCCATGATCTCTATTTAAAGAGCATGGAGGGTAATTTCTAAGGTGACCATTCATGAGAGAAGCTTATGTAAATTTTCTTTCTTTTATTAATAAATTGCCTGAAGTGGCCACGTTGGCTTAGGCCGTGGACTATTTCCCTCTTTGAGGGTTTTAACCACGTCAAGAATATTGGTGTATTGATCTGTGCTCTATTTGTGAGTAGTGTCCTTTAATGTTCTATCTGAGGAACTTACCCTATAAATTCCTACAATTGAGTATCAATTTATTATTAAATCCCCTGCAAAATCATAACCTTTAGAAATATATTAGATTATTGGATTGTCTGTCCAAGAAAACTCATCTTTGACTTTTTTTTTTCTTTATGCCTTCTGATAGCCATTAAAAAATATTAGCTTATTGGACTATCTGTCAGAAATAGATCCTCTTCGAATTGGTTTCAATTTGGCCTTCTTGAATACTCTACAATATGTTTTGTTGGGCTGTAGAAATCTTCTACACGCATCCAAACTTCCCTAGTTGTTAAGATGTGTGTCTAACTGCTTAATTATTAGGAATCTCCTTACATTCTTCTCTCATAATCCACGAAAAGTTGTGTCATTTTGTCAGGTTGGAAGCTGACACATTCTGAAGGGACACTGTGAGAGAGGCATTTAGTCATGGATAGAGATTGTTTTTTATTGCCAACCACCCCCAATTAAAACCATAAATCTATCCATTGTGCTTTAAAGGTTGTTGTTCAGTGACAGGTGAACAACATTAAACAAAGCCTTGTAGCAACTGAGGGATCCCCCTCTGGTTCAAGGGCTAGCTTGAACCTAAAGGTTGGTTGAGTTGGTTTCCTGGCATAGTTTTTGCAACCAAGGACTGCCTATGGGAAACAGGTACAACATCTGGCACCATTTCGAGGGAGCAAAGTAACGAAGATATATTTCTCTAGGGAACGATAAATATTAGATCTATTCCTTGTTGGTGAAAAAGGAGTAGGCATTTATTATTGGTTGCATTTCTTTCACCTGGTGACACCACTTTGTCATATGGTGATTCCACTGGGTAACCGATCCCACTGTTTCAAAATTTCAGCTACCTTTACTACTATGGAAGGTTCATTGATACTTGCAATCAGAAACATATGTCTCTTCCTCTCAGCCATGGTCAGAAATCTAAAATGTCGACAAAGGATTCAAATTTTAAAGTACACCTATGAGTATAAGTTTCCCATGGGATTTCATGTTCATATTGTATATATTCTTCAGATTTTCATCCTTTGGCAATGTGGTTTTTCAATAAATCCACTCCCGACCTGGTTATATTGGAAAGCATATTACACCTAAAAATGTAAATTTTTTCAGTTTAGTTAAATAGATGTGTGGGGATTTAATAAATATTCTAAGTTTCAGTATGCAGTAGATCAGCATGTTCGTTGTTTATGAGTGGTGTGATTTAAAGAATATATGGTAGATCAACTTATATTTTCAGTTTTTAGAAAATTTTCAGTTTTCAGATTTCAGTATGAAAGAATATCTGAATTAGTGGAGGCATATGGTTGCATTCCACAGTTGCAAGTTGCAGTGTGCAGTAGCAAAGTATTCAAATGACAACACTGATCCATGGGGATTGGTTATATTTCTACATAAGATGGCAGATCAGTGGTTGAAGGTTTTATGGTATGACTCCATGCCAAACACTAAAGGAAATTGTTATACTAGTTCTTTGCATCCCACAGGGGTAGGCAGTCCCCATTGGAGTTGATGTTGTAACATGATTAGTTTTGATAATTTAAATTTGCTGATATAATAGGCTTTAGTAGTTTAGAAATAATAAATGGGTCTACAAGAGTAAATGCGCCTCAAAAATGTAAATCTCAGTTTCATTAGTTGGTTGATTTATTTAATCATGCATTTAAATATGATTAAATGATGTAATAAAGTTTAAATCAGTTTTTAACCTATGATCGAAGATTGACAAGGCATCTTGTTGCTTTCACAAAAGTTCGGGTTCTTTTACACAGTTAAAATCTTCACTGCCAGATGAATGCATAGGAAACCATTTCGCTCCCCCTCATCCCTTTTCACGTTAACGTTGGCGGGGGGGGGTCCGAAAAGAGGTATCTCTTTTCATGGGCCCAATCCGATGTGGTGTCCTCTTATCAATTCGCACCCCCCCCCCCCACCCCCCCCCGAAAACTACCTAACCCTCTCCTTCCTACCAACATTTATTTACCCCCAATCATATCACTTTCCACCAACCATGTGTTTCCACATTATCTCCCACCTCCATGTGTCCTTCCGCCTCCATGTCATATGTTTGTTTCATAATCAGTTAAAACTATGTTTTGTCTTTTATACATCACATTAAATTCAAACATGTTATACAAACATATGAGAACACATTTTCAGAAACAGAAATATGTTTTTGTTGATAACACCCTCATGTACAAACACCTCTCTCATATTTCTAACATCTGTTATGGTTTTGAGATTCGAATGAAGCTTTGCAACCATAGTTTTTCGAATTTTCTTGTTTTTAGCCATCGTTTCCAAATGTGGTTTCCAAGTAGGTGGAAATGAATTTTCAAAAACTGAAAGAGATTTTGTTTCAAACATCCTCATGTACAAAAACATCTCTCTTTTTTTTAAAAGATATTATTTTCTAGGATATACAAAGGTATTACATGACCCTATTGTTCAGAATTTCAGGAGGAAAAGGCTCAAAGACAATTAGTGACTTGGAGGCCACCTCATCAAATAAGAGTTGCTATCAAATTCGAATTTATTTTCTTTGTCACCATCAATCCACAAAGATAGTGCCAAGTAAATTCATTAGTTTTGAATGTCCTATATTTCATTTCTATTTGTGTAAAACATTTTGAGATATTTGTAACAAATCTTGATATCTTAAATCAAGATATTTTGTAATAAATTGTATAAATACTTCATCAATTGAGATGATAGGTGTGGGATTTTGATGCCAAGGCTCTTCACTTTGTAATAGATTCTATTATAGGATTTATAATGAAAGCCTTTCAGCTCCAGTTTGACAGAATTTTGTGTTTTCTAATATGTCTTTTTAATGTTTCATATCTTATTTCTACACATGTTCAAAGCATTTATAGGAAGGTCTAGGTATGTGTAGATTGAGTATAAATTTATTATTAAATCCCCTACAAAATCATAACCTTTAGAAATATATTAGCTTATTGGACTGTTTTTCCAAGATAACCCCTCTTTGACTGGTTTTTTCTTTATGCCTTCTAATATCCATTAAAAGATATTAGCTTATGGGACTATCTATTTGAAATAGCTCCTCTTAAAATTGGTTTTAGTTTAGTCGTCTTGAATACTCTGCAATGTGTTTTGTTGGGCTATAGAATCTTCTACACACATCCAAATTTCCCTAGTTGTAAGAAGTTTGTCTGACTGCTTAATTATTAGGAATCTCCTTACATTCTTCTATCATAATCCTTGAAAAGCTAAGTCATTATGTCAAGTTGGAAGCTGACACATTCTGAAGGGACACTGTGAGAGAGGCATTTAATCATGGATAGAGATTGTCATTGACTGCCAACCATCCCCAATTAAAACTATAAATATGGCCATTATGCTTCAAAGGTTGTTGTTCAGTGATAGGTGAACAACGTTAAACAAAGCCTCATAACAATTGAGGGAGCCCCTCTAGTTCAAGGGCCAGCTTGAATCTAAAGGTTGGTTGAGTTGATTTCCTGGCGTAGTTTTTGCAGCCAAGGACTACCTACGGGAAACATGTACAACATGACCAACAAGGGCATGAAATGAGTATAGGAAAGGGATAAAAAGGTGGGTAAAAAGTGGGAAAAATTAGCAACCAACACCTATCATGGTTAGTAGGGTTCCAGTTAAGGCCTTATTCAAGTAACTACATTTTTACTATCATTTCCCTATTATCTTACTATTCTGAAGGTGTCATTGAATTATGGGGAGTGACCTAGGCTCTAGGCCTGAAAAGGTAGCTCAAATCCTAGGGATGTTGGCATAGCACTTAGCAAAATAGTCCCTAGACGCTGGCATGCCTTGTCATGAGAGCATCTAGAGCCTCCTGGATGTTGGCAGGTCTATAGCATGGGAGCATCTGGGTGTCAAGTTGTCTAAAATATTAATAGGACCCAAGGGGCTGATTGGTAGAAAGGTTGGGATGGTTCTTGAGGGTCCTAATGCTGATTTTGAAGGTCTGTATGGTGTGCTTTATGTTTGTTCCACTTCCTTAATGTGATTTAGGAGGTCGAAACATATCCTAGTGTCCTCTCGTCACATGTTCACCCCAGTTGGCTAGTTACTTGGGTAGATGGGGGAGGAGAGTGTTTCAGAGTGGTATCATAGCATGGTTCACCCCTCAGATTGGATTTGTTGTGTGTTGTTCATGCATTCATGTCAGTTGCATGTGTGTCTCTTATGTTTGTATTCCATGTGCTTGTTGCATTTGCATGGTGTTAATCATGGTTGTCGTGATGTCACCATGTGGAAGCTGTTGGTGTTGTTGTGGGATGCATCATCATGAGCGTATGACTGGCTACATGTTGTTATATGTCATTTACATGTATCATTCTTGTATGCTTGGTTAAATTATTGTATTCTTGGTTACATGTATCATTCTTTTAGGCTTGGTATGAGGAAGGGTTACATGTATCATAAGGTTTGGTTAGATCTGTATGCTTGGTTACATGTCATACATGTATCATTGTTTTGGTCAATGCTTAGTTAAATTTATCATTCTTGTAGGCTTGGTATTTAGAGAGGCTCAAATAAATGTAGCCAAGATTCAATGTCTTTTGATAGCTCGGGTGACCTGAATATGGTTTCGCATGTAACTCCGTCAAGATCACCTTTATGAGCTCACTACCAAGGAAATCATAACCATATAACCCACATATAAACTAATATAATACCCATAGAAATACAAGGAGAAATAACCTCATACCACTCTATAACACCCTCCTCCCACTTCTACCACTCTGTAACACTCTTCACCCACATCTACCCAACTAACTAGCCAATCGGGGTAAACATGTGATGAGAGGCTACCATGTAACAATTCAACCTCCTAATTCACATTAACAAAGTGGAACCAATGGAAACATGGCATACAAAACTTTAACATCAACATTAGGACCCTCACGAACCATCCCAACCTTTCTTCCAACCATCCCCTAGGTCCCACTGATATTTTGGACCACTTGATCCCTGGACGCTCCCATGCTATAAGCCTACCAACATCCAGGAGGCTCTAGATGCTCTCATGACAAGGCATTCCAGCATCCAGGGACTATTTTTCTCATTTTTGTGCCAGTGTCCCTAGGATTTGAGCCACTTTTTCAAGCTCAGAGCCCAAGTCACTACCCAGAATTGAATGACACCTTCAGAATAGTAAGATAAAAGTAAAATGACAGTACAAATATAGTTACTCGAATAAGACCTTCACTGGACCCCTACTAGCCATGACAAGCATTTCATCAAACATATCATGAATATATAATCTATAGGTGTAAATAATATATCTAAGCATAGGGGTCTCATACTTAGTTGATGCAGCAAAAGCTACATCTACCCACATTATGCAAATAAAATTGCATGTCACACTATGTCTCAGGAATTTTAATATTCCTACCCAGTAAAATCTTCTTAAACCAAGGTCTAATGCTCCTTCAATAAACTCTATGCAGAGACGTTTGATTTAACTATCCAAACTCTAGACATTTATAAGCCTTTGAGTGGAACCTTATAAATCATTCATAATCTTTGGGTAATTCTTATTGCCCACGCATATTAACCATACCATGTATTTTAGACTTTGGTTAAAACTCAACTTAAACCATAATACATTAATCTCGCTTATTTCTATTATAATTCCCATATAATAGAAATATTTCATAAACCACACTTAAGCCTTACCTTTCCTCCATTCCACAAACCTTTGCACATATATCGATGCTCTCTTTAGCACATTAAATCTTCGTCATCGATCTCATTCCTCAATCCGACGATTATCGCGCAATAACTCGCACCAACTAGCCTGGCCAATCTCCACCATTTATTTCTCCTATCTCAATCCAACGGTGTTTGTATCATATCGCGTGATTACATGCTTGACCGATATTAGATCGAGAGCGAGCGAGAAAAGTGGTTTTCTCATGCTACGTGTCAACCCCTCAGGTTAATCGCGTGAAATCGTAGAATACCATTTACAACTATTAGGGCACGCGAGATACCACTAACCACTTGCGAATACCACTCCATTCTTCTGCTAATATGTGGTTTTAATATGATCCATTCACTCTTGAATTTATTTTGCGTGACTTAATCTTAGCTGTCTATCTCCCTCACTCTTGTTCGTTGATCTGATTGATCCAACAACTGTGCTTCGCTACTACATTCTTATGCATCTCACCTTGTAATAGTCTTCTCGCTTCTCTGTCTATGTATTTATTCTCACCTTACAGTCTTCAATTGTTCTGATCCCAATCTTCAGCTCCGTTACTTCACTCATTCGCACTTTTATGCTTCCTTCGTAAATCCTTAGGTTTTTAGGAAACCTTGCAGTTATACCTTCGTTGCAACATTAAAGGTTTTCTCCAATATTGTCTATGTGCAAGCCCATAACACTCCTCTCTATATTTCGTCTCTGGTTTTGCACACCTGAAAACCTATGTTACACAAATTTATTCTAATCCACACACAATTTATAATTCAATTACTCAATCCACACTTGCACAATTTAGAATTAAAATTTATGTGTATATATAAACAAATAATTACATAACGAGTCTCTCTATCTTTGGCCTAATTTTCTGATCAGTGGCCTTTTTCCTTTCCTACCCGTAGGCTTACAGTCAAACCCTATCTAATCTCTGAACTCTGATTCTCACTCTAACTCACTAACTAACTAACTAACTAACTCTATGCCTTTTAGGCTTACATTTATACAAAAGTTTTTGTAACCCATTTCGGTTCAGATCCTTAATCATTTGAACTAAATCCTGAATATCCTCTAAGTCCACTTTTGACTCAACTAGTCCCTAAGGATCCTCTCTAGTTCCACAAACCATGAAACTAATTCCTAATCTAAGATTTACAATTAATTTCCAAATCTCTCAATCTATCAACTATCCTAATTCTCTCATGTTCTTCAACATTCGAGAACATTTACAAATATGCCTCACAATATCTAATTAATTCCTATTCTTAATATCTCTCATAAACTTACTTAAAAACCTTAATAACTGCATTAATTTAGTACTTAGGAAACCAACTTCCTCGAAAACACAAGACCCCCTATGTCTACTAAAATACAATGAAATTGCTAAGTTGGATGCTCCTGCATCATTAGTTGGGAATCGCTAAGAGGCATTTATGCCTCAACACACTATCTTCCATTTCATCCATTGGGTCATAGATACCTTGTTCATTCATTTACAAGTAAAAACATGATGAAATCCATACATAGCTACTATGATAAAAACATATACATAACCAACATAATAGCAAAAGAAATACCAAAGAAATCACAGCCATATAACCCTCATATAAACCAATATAATACGTATATAAATACAATGAGGAATAACCTCATATTGATGATGCAAAATCCAAACCCGAGATGGGAATTCCACTTTCCACCCAACCATAGAATGGATCAGCCAAATCTCCCTTCTTTCATTCACCCCCGCGCCATATTCCAAGCATGACATTGGGATCTCATAGAACCCATCAATCCAGAACCATCCAGGGATTCTAGAGGCTAACCACCTCAAGCCATCAAATGGTGATTCCACCTCACAGTCATACATCACAAAAGCATCATCAGATTGGTCTCTATGCAAGCATTCTAGGGCTCCAAGTCATTTTTTCTAACCAAGGCTTCAAGACTAGTAACTCAACCCACAGCTTATAGCGGCTCCAGAGCATTTGTCCAACCAAGGCTCCAGGACTAGTAACTCAACCAACCAAGGGCTCCATATTGTTTATCCAACCAAGGCTCCAGGACTAATAACTCAACCCAAGCTGATACAGGGCTCTAGAGCATTTGTCCAACCAAGGCTCCAAGAACTAGTAACTCAACCCAAGCTAAGGAAACATGAGAACCAACCCAAAAAAAAATAAGGAAATAAATCCACAATCACCATGGCTGTCTAGGAAATGGCAAGGCTAGGCAAATCCACTATCAATCGCAGCCATCCTCCATGCCAATGATAGATCATTACCAACAAAGCACATGCATATGTCATGCATGCCAAAACTAGTGAGAAAAACATACATGCAACTTGGTACCTGCAAGAAAAACTTGTTTTAGCTACTGATCTTGATATCCTCTTGCACTTTCCTACTCTTTATTTTACTTCTTTCTCCAAAAATCCAAGTATGCCACACTCTCCAATAACGCCCCAAGAAAACCTAAGTATCTAAGAATGAGAGAGAGAGAGAGAGAGAATGATGAGAGAGCTCCAAAATTGAATTGACAAGAGTCTATGTATTGATCCTCATAAGCCTTTTATGCATGAGGCCTCTATTTTCTTCATTTTCCATTATTTTCTTTCATTTTCCTCCTCACATGCAACCTATGACCTTTCACCTCCCTTTTCTCCTAATTTCCATTATTTTCATAAATAAATGTGCCAAATTTTCCATTTTTCCTTTCCAAAGCCTTGGCCATTTCCTTTGCCAATTTCCTTAGCCATTAATAACCAAATGAACACCGACACTAGGATGTCATGCCCAACATTTAGCTTGGAATAAGTGCCTCATCAACTGTGGTTATTATTTTGTCTTTATTAACTTTTATTACATGGAATTTCCACCATGGTTGTTACAGAACCCTCCCCCTTAGGGGAACATCGTCCTCGGTGTTCAACAACATCTATAAATACAAAATTGGTGTAAGCAAAATATACTGCCAATTAAGCTTTATAACTTAGCTCAATGCAATATTTACAATGATCATCCTGCAAAGAAGAAAACTAACATGAAAACATAATAAACATAACATCATAATGACATGACACCCATACCGTGTATTAGAGATTTATAACATAGCTCATGGTGGTATTTTCATCCATATACATACGTACATATACCAAAACATATACCAAGACATATACCAACAATGATTTTCCTCAACCGGAAAATAAGGAAGGATACATAGCCTGCATCTGATTCGTCATCTACCATGTAGCTTCATCGGGCCCAAAGTGCTTCCACTGCACCTTGACCTGTTTGATTGCTCAGTTATGGAGCATGAGCACCTTTTTCTATAATATACACTAAGGCTCCAACTAGAAGTATCCAGCTGGTTACACCTGCAATACAAACCAGTAAATCACATTATCAACATCTTTATCATAGTTTTTAAGCAATGACACATGGAAAACATCATGGAATTTCACTATCAGAGGTAGTGCAAGTCGATAGGCTACTAGCCCAATCCTCTCAATGATACTGAAGGGTCCACAAAACCGTGGTGCAAGCTTATCACATGATCCAATCTGTAAGGAGCTCTTCTTCGGTTTAATGTGCAAGTACACCTATTCCCCAACCTGGAACTCCTTGAACAACATGTTTCAATTTGCATATCTTTTCTTCGTACCTTGTGTTGCCTTAATATTCTTCTTTATAACTTGCATTTCTTGTTCCATATCTGTCGACATGTCCAGTCCAATCAACACCTTGTTAACTGGATCACTCCAACTAATGGGATTATTGCAACTCTACCCTTACAATGCCTTAAATGGATTCATCTTCAAAGATTCCTGATACCCATTCTTGTAAGCGAACTCTACTAGTGGAAGGTACTCTTCCCACTTTTTTCGTTGATGCATCGCATACATCCTCAAGATGTCCTCCAAATATCATGTTGACCCTCTCTATTTTTCGATCCATTTGCGGAAGATAAGTTGTACTAAAGGCCAACTTTGTAGTATACCTAGGGGGGATATTATGGGGTACAGAGGGAGGTACCCAAGGGAATAATGTAATAAGGGATGGATCATATTTATAAGATAAGCATGTGGTATTAGATATATGGTATTGAGATAACCATGGTAATGACCCATGGTATTGTATGTATGAATCATATATAGAAGCTAGAGACTCCCATTGAGAGATGTGAAGGAATATTGTAGTGGCAAGCATATGGCTTGTGGAGTGTTCTCCTTCCTTAAGGAGTGATTTTATTGTGTTACCCTACCTCAAGGGTTTGATCAATAAAGAAGCATTTCATATTATATTATTGGATCGATCTTGTTATTTCTTGGGTATAGTTGCATTATCATATATTTGTAGGTCAGATCCATTACAAACTTTGTGCCCAAACTTGCAAATAACTCCTTCCAAAACTTGGATGTGAAATTTGCATCCCCGTTTGACACAATCTTCCTTGAAACAACATGCAATTTGACCACATCTCTTATGAATACCTTTTCTACATCGCTAGCTGAGAATGTAAACTTAATTAGAATGAAGTGCGCTACCTTTGTCAACTTCTCCACCACTACCATGATGGAATCATGCTATTTCACCGTCCTCGAAAAACCTATGATGAAGTCCATGGAAATGACCTTCCATTTCTATTCTGGAATTGCAATCAACTGTAGTAGTCCACCTGG
This sequence comes from Pinus taeda, assembly GCA_000404065.3. Lineage (NCBI taxonomy): Eukaryota > Viridiplantae > Streptophyta > Pinopsida > Pinales > Pinaceae > Pinus > Pinus taeda. The sequence continues at coordinate 870 of APFE031757021.1, read as the reverse complement.
ATGTTTACACTCTACCTTCACAAGTTGATAATCGAAACACCCAACCACAAACTCTACTACATCCTTCTTTAGATTCACTCAATAATAAAACTTATTTACTGCATTTAATGTCTTCTAATAACCTGGGTGACCTGAATATGGTTTCGTACAAAACTCCCTCAATATCACCTTCTTGAGCTCACTAATGTCTAGCACATATATCTTGTCTCTGAATCTAAACAATATGTTATCACTTAGAACTAAAAATTTGATGCATATAATTATCTGTCCTAATCCGATGACAAAGGTCTGTGTTAAAGTTGATTTCATTTTTATTTTTTTTCTCACTTAGGATTTGGAGTTTTAAAAGTTTTTAACTCAAACCATACTCGACTCCTATTGGTTCTCCTCCACCCATCATTGTTCCATAGTCATGTCTTGTCTTATCCGAGTCACCGTGTCTTTTAGAGATTTCGCAGCGTAATCCCATTTGCCAGTTTCGCAGCACAATCATGGTTAAGCAATTTCGCAGCGCATCATGATTAGGCAGTTTTGCAGAGCATCATTAGAATTTAAAACTAACAGCGCTGCGAAATCATGGATTCGTGCATTTCACAGCGAATCTTTCCCGAAATGTCAAGTCCGTAGGTGAGTCGTTAATTGTGTCCACTCATGTCAGTTTGTGTACCTCTTGTATCACGTTTGAACGCTCATTTGCCACTACCCCACCAATAGATCTGTTGATACGCACAGAAATATCATTCCCAAGAGATTTTACCGTACATAGACCTTAATGATGGTCGTAAGTGCTGCATGAGTGACAAGTCTGCCTGATTATGTATTGAAGTGTTTCAATAAAAGAATTTGAATTTCAAGCGAGGCTAATTTCAA
>APFE031757015.1:50900-61028 GCA_000404065.3 Pinus taeda | reverse complement strand
AGAAATTACCTGCATACAAATTCTAAAACACAGAAAATAAACAATGTGAGAGCATAACAAATAAAACACATATACATAGAGATTTTCCCCTGGATCCCAAAACCAGGACTACCAGCTTGATTTTTCATTATATTCATTTTAATGTTACAATACATATTTATACATGCTGAATCATCCAATACCATGGACCGAAAACCATTGCGTCCAAAACCATGGACCGAAAAACCATCACGTCCAAAAAACATGTGCAAAAATCATGCAAAAAACCATAGGTGGGTCCGCCCAACCTAACATTGGGTCCAAAACCAAAATTTTCCAGCGCGTTGCCCTGAACCCCATAGAGCGGGGTTACGAGTACCCCTCAAACCCCTTGTGACCCCTCCTCTAACCCATTGGTTAACTATGTGGGCTAGTTGTGGAAATAATATAATACAACCCAACATAATTGCCCTTTGTTTCCGATTACCCTATGTTCCTCGTTTAAGTCCCAGTCTGAGAATTTTTGATTGCTCTCTCACCCTGATTCAAACCATTTCACCCCTTTGGCCCAAGGACCTGTACTCTACTCTGTTATCTTGCCCTTTGAACATTCACTTTAGTGAGTTAATTCTAGCTCTGTTGCCATTCTGTTGACTCCATAGCCCAATGGTCTAAAGACATCATTCTATCCATTTGTTTTAAGGATTCCACCATCCAATCTTCAATACAAATCAAAAAACCCCCTGAACATTCAGAACTAGCCTAAAATCCTAGAAAACAAAGCTAAATCATATAGAGAGAGAGCCCTCTTTAAGCCATAGGTTGGCTAGAGCCTATGCTTAAAAGTTGTTTTGTAGTTACTTCGATCATTTTATTTCTTCTGATAACTTCTAGAGAAAATTCTGAGTGATAACATAGTGGCGACCATACTGGGGACATCAAATCCTCAATCCTAATAAATCTTTAAGAAAATTCTAAATCTTCATTATGAGCCTCTTAAAGTCATTTGTAAGAAGTTATCTTGAAAAAATCTCACAAAAAGAATTAAAAAATTTGAAATTCTGGCTTCCAGGAAGACTCATTTTACTAGGGCTAATCGAGACCCAAACCCTACCCCAGTAGTTGATAATCCCAACCTAATTTCAAGAAAATCCAAAAAAGAAGAAAGTTCAGTTAGCCAGATACCATTAGTTAAAACTAATTCATGTCCTGATGAGTGGTTATTTTTAAAAGAACTTCCCGTTGATGTGCCCTTTGATCTTTCATTATTTAGAACAAAATCCGAAAATGCACTCAGTGAAACTGTTCTAGATCCTGATTTTATTGCAGAACTTGAAGTTCAACAAACCAACAAATCCATTGATGAATACATTTTGAAATCTCCACAATCATCCATTAATATTGCCATAGCCCCTAAGCTTTCTGGACAATTGTCCATTATTTTGAGTTCACCATTTTTCCCTTCAACTTCATCAATAATAACTTCTGAAGTCCATTCTTCACCACCATTTATACCTACTCTCCCTCACCAACCTATCATTACCCATTCATCACATACTAGTCCTGGTTCTTCATCCACCACTGCACCATCTCAGAGTACCTCAACTCCACATCTTAGCCCCTCCCAACTTAGAGCAATGGCAAATAGATATGCTCCTCTTGTTTTACCTGCCCAACTTGGTGCTATGCCAGCAAACTACCAAAGTAAAATTTTTCAATTTGATGGCACAGGACATTACATTGCACAATAACATGTCAACAAGATAACATATTACTTTGAGTTGCATGAAATTGACACAAATAATGTTCAAATGAGACTCTTTGCCCAAACTTTAGCTGGTGATGTTAGGAAATGGTTTAGAGCATTGCCTGTTAATAGTATTGATAGTTTAGATGCGTTTCACCAGCAATTTTTGAACAGATGGGAAAAGAAAAAGAATCCCCTACAAATCTTTTCAAAATATGAGAATATTAGAAGAGGACCTAATGAAACTGTTCAAGATTATTGCACCAGATTCAATAATATATATAATGCCATCCTAGTTAATCTTAGACCCCCACCCGACTTAGCATTAATAAATTTCCCTGATGGTTTTGACACAGATATGGCATACCAAATTAGGAAAAGAAACCCCCCAACATTAGAAGAAATTCAAAGTGTAGCTGTTAGTGTTGAAGCTAATTTGCTAGCTAAAATGGCTAGAGTCAGAAATGAAAGAAGAGGAACTGCAAAGGATGAAGCTTCACCCTCTGACATTAAAATAGATAGCTTAGCCAAAAGTATGGAAAAACTAATGGATAGAATAGATAACATAGAAAGGAAACCCCAATGGGATAACCAACAAGCACCTCTAGTTAGAAACCCAAATTTTAGAAAAATCCAAATCATTGGGAAAAATGGACTAGATCATAACATTAGGCCTCCTTTTCAAGAAAATTATGCAGAGACATCCCATCTTGAAGATCCAAAACAAGGTACACAAATTAACCTAATGGGAATAAATGACGAGGACACTATTTTTTAAACCCCAGATGAGCAGGAACTGCATATGCTGCAACAATTATAGATACAGTCTAGAGAATCATTTGATTACAAACAAGGATATGATTCTGCCATCTTTGAAGTACTTAAACAGTATAATCTAAGAAGCAAAAATAATGTTGATGTCCATGACCAAACCAAGAAAGTAGTACAAAGTCAACCCAAGAAAATAAAAGAAGCCACTGTTTCAAAGATCCCCCAAATTCTCCCTAGGCAGAACCCAAATCCTTCTAGCCCCACAATTATAGACATAACCTCTGATCAAACTTTTGTTGATTCGTCATCCACTTCAATTCCACCTAAGGAACCAGTGGACAAAGCTCAAAACATCAGATTTGAAAATTCGTCTAAAGGGATCCCCAATAAAGGAAAAGAAGACAAGCCTACTCAAGTCCCTATTGCAAAAATTCAAAACCTCCAAACAGAAAAGGCCTCTTTGCCATTCAATATGGGAGCAGAGATAACAAAGCTAAAGATTTCAGTTCCTTTAACGAAACTAATCAATAATGAAACTTACAAATATCAAATAAACCATAACTTAAACATTACTGAAAATGAGGATTCAGTCAACCTGTTTGATGACCAACCTGAACTCATATTCGGTCCAGATGTTAATGGAAAACCATTAGTAGGAGGAGTTCCACCTTTTTACGTCAGCCTTAGTATTCATGACAAAATTCTACACAATGCAATGTTGGATTCTGGGGCCTCTCACAACCTGATGTACAGATCAGTGATGGAGAAACTAAACTTAGACATTACAAGGCCTTAGAAAGACTTATTCTCATTTGACTCCAGTTAGGTACAGTGTCTAAGATTGATCAAAGACTTGTGTGTCACTTTATTTCAATATCCTACCAAAAGCATCCTTATGGATATTGTAGTTGTTGCCATCCCACCAAAGTATGACATGCTGTTATCCAGATCATGGGGAGCCAAACTTCAAGGATTCTTACAACTAGATATGTCATATGTAACAATCTATGTTTTTGGACAACCTAAGAAACTATACTGAGAGACTTTAATGAAATACACAGTAAGTAGCCAAGATTAGCCTCAAAACTTTCCCATCTACTCCATACACTCAGATATCGATTCTTTTATCCTGTATAATGCTGACCAAACACAAGAAGAAATTTCAGACAATATTAATACAAAACCAAAAGAAATTTCAGTTTCTACACAAAATGAAACTAACAAAATTACAAAACTTGTCAATGAACAAGATGGTCAAATTGCTATAAATGATGAAAATTTTGTGGCACCAGATAGTGAAAATTAAGAGCATGAGATATTATGGCATCTAGAATTTGATGGGTTAGTTAATAAGTTAGGAGCAGGAGCAGGAGTGTGGATATATAATTTGGAAAATAATCACTCAGAAGGCCATGCATATAAATTGAATTTTAAATGTACCAATAATATGGTCGAGTATGAAGCATTAATTTTAGGTCTTAAGTTAGTTAGGAATCTAGGTGCTAAAAGAGTTTCTGTCATGGGAGACTCTGATCCAGGTGGATGTTGGTGGCCATCCACCTATTCCACTTGGACCCCCACAACTGTCTCTTTCAGTTTTTCAGTTTCCATAATTGTAGCACAATTAACTATTTTTAGCATTTTTTTGGGTCCTGAACTTCCGGAGCCGTTTTGAGGCCCTAAACGACGGTTTTTGTGAAATCTGGGAGCAACATGGGGCTATGGACTGATATTTCTCTTCCCAAAGTTGTAGTGCTTAGATAGATCTTTCTAACGAGCTATTGTACATGTCAAACGAATATTGGGTGCCAAAGCTACAACCGTGGGAAGTTGATGTACCAACTTACCCAAAACAGGGCCCACAATTTGGTGTTTCATCTTCTAGGGTTAGGTTTTGGGATGTGAAGGGTTTTCCATTATTTCTCTAATAGGCTTTTGAGTCTCATTGTAATAGAATTCAGAGGCATGTAGCCACCACATCTCTTCTTAGAGATAAGTGTTGAGTCTTGAAAATATCATTCATTTCCATTACACTTTCACTATTATGTCCATTATATCACCTCCATTTCACCTCCATTTCACTACTATGTCACCACATTCATCCCACTTTCATTATCATTGGGCCACATTTATGTTTTTTCAATCTTTATTAATTCTAAGCCTTTTAAGTAAATTTGTGGTTAAAAATTAGAAAATAATGTTCATATGCTTATACCTAACAAGTGGGTTGAGATTGTTGACATGTGTAGGTTGAAAGGAGGTTTCTAGAAGACCCTTATGTGGCACTCTAAGGCCAAATTCGAATTTGAGTGGAAATAATCATGGGATTATGAGGATATGTGTCACATCTTCTAATTGTATTGTAACTCTAAGAAGACATGTGCCTTATCAGTTCCTATTTTGATTAGGATTCTAGAGGTAGAGGGAGAGATTCACGGACTCTCATTAATGAGATGGTTTCTCATCTTTTTGTATAAATAGGAGATCTCTCTCCTTCATTTGTTAGCTTGGCTTGGTTTTTAATTCTTTAGCTTGGAGTTTGTAGTTCTTCCTTGATGGCTTTGGAAAGATTAGGAGAGCTTTGTTGTACTTTGTGATTTTGAAGAATTTGAATAAAGCTTTGATGTTCTCAACATGGAAGGAGATGTGAAGTAGATGTCATGGAGCACATTAGAATGTAAGGTAGAGTAGATTTCATTTTGTAATTTTGCTTTGATTTCATTATGTCATTTGATTGCTTTCAAATTTGATAGATTAGATTTTCCATTCATGCAATTTTAATTCATGTAAGTGTGTTTAACCGGTTGATTGTAGATTAGTTTTTCTTTATATGTTTTTGCATCAACTAGTGACATGAGATTAACCTCTCTGCTGACTTTGCTTTTCTTAGTTTTTTTTAATTCCAATTCTGTTTTGATTTCAGTGTTTTTTACTTGCTTTGTTAGTTAGTTTAGAAATCAATTTGCTCATATCATTGACGGTTACCTCCGAAAGCCATAGCGGGACTACTGGTGAGGGATCGAATTATGAATGTGTGATTTGATTTTAGTTTTACTTTTCTGCAATTAGATATTAAATTGCTCATATCATTGACGGTTACCTCTGAAAGCCATAGCGGGACTACTGGCGAGGAATCGAATTATGAATGTGTGATTTGATTTTAGTTTTACTTTTTTGCAATTAGATATTAAATTGCTCATATCATTGACGGTTACCTTCGAAAGCCATAGTGGGATTACTGGCGAGGGATCGAATTATGAATGTGTAATTTGATTTTAGTTTTACTTTCCTTGCAATTTTTTATTTCTTTGAGTGCAGTAGCTTAAATCACTTTTCTATATTTAGCCAGCAGCAAAGATAATAGTTTCATGATCAGTAGTTCATTATTTACTTGTTTTAAATAGCAACACATTTTCCATTCTTGTTCAAGCATTACTGTCATCACTAGTACATTCTAAGACCTTCTGAAGTGTTAAGTTCTGGAAATCATTATAGAGGACATAATTGCCTTAAAATCTGTATCCATACTTACGTTCTAGAAACTTAGGAATAGGATTTCCATTTGCATTAGACACTTTAGGAGATCAACAAGAACAAAACCCTAAAACAAAACAAAAACTATAAAACAACGAAGTAAGAAAAAGGTTAACTAAGCACATATGGTGCACCACACTTCATCAGTTTACGATACCCGGATTGATAATTTATGTAGAGCAATTTAAGACGTTAAATTAACTAGACATTTTTGGCGCCGTTGCCGGGGAAGTGTAATTAGGAGACCTTATTTCTTACATCTAAAAAAAAAAATTAATAATTCTTGAGTATGCTCTCCTCTTGCACTTTGTGTGATCTGGAGGATCAGAAAAAGGATTGTTATGTAAAAAAAAAATTAATAATTCTTGAGTATCCTCTCCTTCTGCACTTTGTGTGATATGGAGGATCAGAAAAAGAATTGTTACGTTAAAAAAAAAGAAAAAAGAAAAAAAGGAGACAAAATAAACTTCATCATTTCAATTGATTCAATAATAATAAAAAAAAATGAAACCCAACTGCTTTGATAGGTTCAACTGTCCAAGATTGACTGGTTATGGTTTGTAGTGGTCCTCAAAACACTGTATCCTGTTTTAATAAGGTTTTGCAACTTAGCTGCGGAATGTGGCCTGATTCCGCAACTAGTTGAAAATTTCGCAACTGATTTAAAGGTTTAGCAGGTTACAGGCGTCCAATGAAGAAACCGATCACATGGGCATCACCAGAATTGTCCCGACATGGATCCTATTCTAGTCACCTAGCCTAGACTGATAAAAAATGAGCTTAAAACCTCAGTCAAAGTCCTGCTTTTAGCATGTTTTCCTTGAAGTCTTTGCTGCCTGAAATTGAAAATCATTAATCCTTCTTATAAAAATTTACAATTTCAGAGAGTAAAAAAAGAAAAATAATCAATGGCTATCTTGAATTCTAGTTTTCACTGTGGCTTCAACAAGAAAATCTGCATCACTGTTCAAATTTTGACCTTAAAACAAACCTGCAAAAACATAAAAAAAAAAAATTCAAAACTCTCGTGATCCAAAAGAAAATAGACCTAGGAAACCTATTCGTGATAATACTAAGGCACCAAGACATGTGCCATTTGTTTATCAGATTCCCCAAGTCCCATTATATCGACCTGACACAATATGCACCATTGCTTGGTACTTATGCTTTGTAAGTATCTGATCCGTATGCTTCTGTGTAATAGAGGCAAACCTTACTATGAGAAATGGGTTGTAATTATCGTGGGATAGATCCAGGGTTTGAATATTTACACCGACGGAGAATAAGAGAATGTGTTTTAAGAGCAGAATTATCTCAATGAGATTAACAGGCCTTATGTGCCAAGAAAGGTTGACTACGCTGATGTTTCCCTTTGTAGAGCTGCCTTCACACCTCTTGACGTTCATATCCTTTACTCTTAGAGTCATCTTTACAGGCCGAATGCAACAACTCAGTAAAAACGTAAATAGAAAAAAACGTCAAACTTTGAGAGCACAATTTGGCCAAACGGAGACGAATCTGAAAAAAAGAAAACATGGGTTTTTTTTCTAGTAAGGTCAATTAGATAACCCAGAAACCATTTTAAGAGATTCATGACGGTTTGGGAGAAATTATTGGTTCTTTGGAGCCCATTTTTGCAGGCCGCGAGGAAAAAAAACGGGATTTGAATTAATTAACTGACATTTGATTTTCGGCTGCTTCTGATTTGAAATCAATGGCATACTGAGAATTAACTATATGCCTTCCACCCTTTGCCACCACGTCTCCTACATTTTTTTGCCACCTGTTGACACTGGTAATCCCAATTGAAAATGACTCTGCTAGTGAATTAATTCCATTATGTTCTCCACTCCAATTGTTTAACAGCTAAATTGGATAACTTGACCAAGTGAATATGACTCTTTTACATCCATATTGCTTGGACTATGATAGTGGAGTTTGAGTGCATAATTATTCTGTGTGGAGGAGTGATCACTCTCGGTGGTAAAACTGCATGGTATAATGCACTGAAATTTGATTTTATAATGTGTTAAAGAGGAGAATGTGAGTGCATTTCAAAGAAATGAATGAAATCATTATCATATTTATTTACTCATTTTCTACTCTTAAAAAAACCATTCACATGAACTTTATAAACAAATGAGTAGTGAAGAAGATAATTAGTGGAATATTCATTCAGCATAACTCTGTTTTCAATTGGTGATTACGGTTATGGGTAGCGTGGTACTTTCAAATTCTTGCTGGTGAAAATGTGAATGAGGTAGACAAAATTGGCCAATCCTGATGATCATCCATATTTTATAATGAACAAGGCACAAATAATAGAAAATAAAAGCATGACAACAAAGGGCAATGGGTTGTTTTATGATTTAGAAACTGGAAGGAGTGGAGGTTTTATCATGATGTGCCTTCAGTTGTTTATCAAACTATAAGTTCAAGCTTTGTTACTCATTTTCCTTAATTGTCTGGTGTATTTCAGAAGTCTGATATAACTGCTACAATAGTGTAATCTTCAAAGTTTGGTTCTGAAAATAAGTTATGACAATCCTAATACACTTAAAGGCTCAATAAATATTATCTTGTTTGTTTTTCAAGTGAGATTTTGTGATTGTTTGCATGCTAATTGTGGGCTGATCTGAATCGTTTCTGCATACTAGCTCTTGCATATTTGCACTCTTGCATAACCATCTTTTTGATAGTCGAAGTGCTTTAAAATTGTTCTCGTGCCTAATTGCGAAGTAACCAAAAGATTAAATTCATCTTCAAGGTTTATGATTTAGAAGGCAATAGGAAAGTGACACTTCGGGTATATCTTAAAAAAAAAAAATATGAGCAGCAAAAGAGTAGGTATCTGGTATTCCATTTTCATCACTAAAACTATTTTGCTCCATATACCATTCATAGAGTTCCTACATGCAGACAATGAAGAAAATAACTTAAATCAGAAAACAAATGGTTGACTGTTTCAACCACTTTCCACAGCTGGTTCAACTTTCCGCAGCTATTTTTGTTAAACTCTAGGTTGCAGGTGTCATCAAGCAAAACAAGCCACATGGGTAGCTGGGGGAATGTCAGTACATGGATGGTGTCCTATTCATTTGATCCAATTCGATGAAAAAGACCCTGGTCAAAGGGAAGTCAAGTTCTGTGTTATCACTGAGTCGCCACACTGAGTCGCTGCATGTCAAAAAAAAAAAATTGAATCAATGAAATGAATAATTTATTTGCTCACTTTTCTGAAGGTATTAATTAATTTTGGACTGATGATGAAAAATGAATGGCTAACTTTGTATTCAAGAATTTTAGCTACAGAAACCGTGCACATTTTGCAGCGAAAGTCCAATTTCAAAGCAGGTATAAATTCTTTTGATTTTTCTTTTGAGAACTTGTTTCATTAATACAAATTCTTAGTTTTGTGTGTAAATATCATAACTAGAGAGGTTGATCACCTCTATCTTTTGATAATCTTACATTCCATTGCAGAAGAAGTATTAGTTTTTTTGCAGGTTCCAGGAGGAAGGACAAATGACTACAAGAGAATGGTGTCTCTCTAAGAGACCAATTTGTTTCATAAGAGGATGATCAACAACAAAGAGGAAATATGTTGATGCAAAATCAGATCCAAACACTTGTCTCCATCACATCCATACCTCATAATAAACCATTCATCTCATTTTCCTCCATATTTTCCATTTACATTCACATACACTTTCCATCTCTTTTTGTCCATTCATAACCCACAAATAAAATCAAGAGGCTCATTCACATGCTTATTGCCTATTGCCATTTCTGTTCTCCATTGCCATCTTCCATTTCTTGTCATTTTCATTCCACAAATAAGCCCTGTTTCAATGAAAATTATTGAGTCCATAGTCCTTTGAGTCTAAGTTCTTTGTAAAAACACCTTGAGGCTTGCATCCCTTAATGGTAAGTCCTCACGTTGATAAACGATGGGAATACATTAATGTCCCTTGTTCATCAGATCTTCTAGGTGACTCGACATCGACAAATTCATTCGTACCTAGCAAGATGTGTTTGGGCATCTTGACTCTCATTGTCATCAATGGTGAGAGTTCTCGTGTTGACTAGTGGCATCC
>APFE031757015.1:7312-40182 GCA_000404065.3 Pinus taeda | reverse complement strand
CGGCTTTTGCTGTGGATAATGATATGGATGATTTTTTTTGGCTGAGCTAGGATACTAAATAGTCTCCTAGGAAGAATGCATTTCCACTAGTACTTTTCTGATCATCTATACTTCCAGCCCAATCAACATCGGTGTATGCAGTTACAATCAGTGTTGAGCTCTTTGGGTACCAAAGATCGAAATCAGAAGTTCCTTTTAGATATCTGAGAATTTTTTTTAAAGCTAATAAATGGGATTGTTTAGGAGCAGATTGAAATCTTCCCACCATTCCTACTGACTGCATTATGTTTGGTCTTATATCTGTTAAGTACAGAAGGGCTCCAATCATTGACCTGTAATGAGTTGCATCTACTAGAGGGGAGTCATCATCTTTGCTCAATTCGCAATTTGTGGTCATAGGTGTGCTCATGGGTGCACAGTCCTCCATTCCATTTGTTTTGAGCATGTCTTTTAGATATTTTGTTTGAGATATACACAATCCTGCTTTGGTTTGAGATACTTGAAGTCCAAGGAAGTGAGACAACTCTCCTATCATTGACATCTCAAACTCTTTTGACATGTTTTGAGAAAATTCATGGCTCATTTCATCATTATTACCAGCAAAAATCTGATCATCAACATAAACAAGAGTAACTAGTAACTTACCTTCATCCGTCTTTATGTATATATTACTTCTAGCCACTCCCTTTTTGAAGCTTTGTTGTTGTACATAGTGATCCAATCTTGCATACCACACTCTAGGAGCTTGTTTCAACCCATATAAATCTTTTTTCAACTTACAGACTAAGTCCTTTCCTTTTGTTAGATCAAAACCTTCTGGCTGCTCCATGTAGACTTCTTCTTTGAGTTCCCCATGTAGAAATGCTGATTTCACATCCATTTGATAGACTTTGAATCCTTTTGAGCAAGCAAAAGCCAAGAACTTTCTGATAGCTTCCATACGGGCTACTGGTGCAAATGTCTCTTCAAAGTCAATTCCTTCAATTTGTGAATAGCCTTTGTAGACAAGCCTTGCCTTGTTTCTAATAACCTATCCTTCCTCATTCATTTTATTTTTGAACACCCATTTGGTTCCTATTATGTTTTTGTCCTTTCGATGAGATACCAGCTCCCGTGTCTTGTTCTTCTCAATTTGGGACGTTTCTTCTTCCATGGCTTTTACCCAATGAGGATCCTTACTTGCTTCTACAAATGTTTATGGTTCTATCATAGATAGAAGAGCAATAACATTTCTCTTTGGTGTAATGGCCACCCTTCTTCGGGTTTGCATCCCTTCATCTCTATTGCCAATAATCTACTCTTCTGGATGATATTTCTGGATAAACTTCATCTTTGAAGGGGTATGAGGTGTTTCTTTCTCCTCTTCTTCTTCCTCATCTATTTCTTCTTCTTCAGGTTCTTCTTCTTTAGGTCCTTCTTCTTCAATGAGAAGATCATCTTCATATTCTTCAATTTCTTTTTTTGGAAGTCCTTCATCAACCTTTACATCAATGCTTTCCACTATTTTCTTTAGTCGAAAATTGCATCACTTGTAAGCCTTGCTCCATGTAGAGTATCCAAGAAATATCCCTTCATCAACTCGAGAATCAAACTTTCCTGGTGAGCCATCATTGATTTTTATGAAGCATTTGCTTCCAAAGATCTTGAAGTACTTTACTGAAGTTGGTCTTCCTTTCCATAACTCATAAGGTGTTTTTTCATAGTTTGGTATCAATTGAGTTCGATTTAATGTATAGACATCTGTCCCTACTGCTTCTCTCCATAATTTCGACTGCAAGTCTACTGCTAGTAACATTGTTCTTGCCATTTGTTAGACTGTTCGGTTTCTTCTTTCAACTACCCCATTTTTCTAAGGTGTTATGGCAGCAGAGAATTCCCTTTTAATTCCATGAATATTACAGAACTTACTAAGCTCGTTTGATGTGAATTCTCCCCCTCTGTCTGTTCTGAGGCACTTAATTTTTACATCTTTTTCATTTTCTACAGGGGCTTTTAGATTCTTAAAACATTCAAAAGTTTCAGATTTATACTTTATAAAATATATTCACATTATTCTAGTATAGTCATCAACAAATAACACAAAGTACCTTTCTCCTTGGATTGCCTGATTTCTAGTTGGTCCACATAGATCAGCATGGATGATCTCCAAGGGCTTCGATGTAGAGAGCTCCTTTTTCTTGTGGTTGGTTCTGGTTTGCTTTCCATGTTGACATGGACCACATACTCCTTGATTTGGTTTGAATAGCCTTGGGATGTCTCATACAACTCTAATCTTGCTGATATTGACAAGATTTTCGAAGCTTGTATGTCCAAGTCTCTTGTGCCATAGTCAATTTTCATCTGTCTAACTCAGGTAGCATTTATTTTCCTAAATCTTTTTTAGAATGTAAATGTTGTTTGGTGTTCTAACCCCTTTCGCCACAAGTTCCCCTGAGGAAGAGTTCCTTATTTCACAGTCTTTGGTGCTAAAAACAACCTTATGTCCTTGATCACAAATTTGGTTGACACTTAAGAGATTGTGTTTGAGCCCATCTACTAGCAGAGCATCTTGAGATTTTCCTTTTCCGTTGATTAGAGTAACAGTTCCTTTTCCCGCAATTCTGGCAGATCCACTTCCAAAATACACATTTCCTTCCTTTTTGCTCAATGAGACAAACTTCCTTTTGTCTCCTGTCATGTATCTAGAACACCCGCTATCCAAAAACCAATGATTTCCATTATTTTGAGCATATAGAGCCAGGTTGCATTTATCCATGTTGGAATCTTACTACTCGTCTCCCTTCCTTTGAGCAGGCATTTTTGTTCATAGTGTCCATTATTGTAGCAGAATGAGCAAATCAGATCGAATTTGGTCAAGGGATAAAATGAATTGAAGGTTTTGATTTGTCCCTGTCTTTTGGAGGCATATGAATTGATTATTCAGTCCTTTAGCTTAGGCATTTCACTTCTGCGGGCCATGCAATGTCTGGCTTGATGACCGAAGTTTTTACAATGAAAATAGTGTCTAAGAAAGCTGGTTTTGTCCCTATTGAAGTAGCCACGGTTTGAGTCAATTTTCTTCCTAGGAATTACTCCTGCCTCATTCTTTGGATTTGAGATGGGCCCTTGGTGGAGTACAGGTTTTTATTTGTTGTAGTATCCATGATTTGACTCCACATTCTTCTTTGGAGTAATTCTCTCTTCATTCTTCAGATTTGGGATGGGCTTTTGATAACATACTTTTTCTTCTTTTGGATTGCAGGAAAGTGCATCGGCATAGCTTTTCACACTATTCTTAGTGCTTGAGGATTCTCCTTTGAAACCTATTCTAGACTTGTCATGTTGGGGTTTTTGACTTTTTAGAATAGTGTCAAGTATTTGAGAGCTTTTACAGCCCTTTTTAATTTGATCCAACTCCTTCCTCATAGACACTATTTCGGCCTCACGTTATTCACAAGTTTCTTCTTTTTCTTTTAGCTTTGCTTCCCAAAGATCTTCTCTCCTTCTTGTTTCCTCATTTTCCACCTTGAGAGAGATGATTTTATTCCGTAGTTTTTCATTTTCTTCAATGGCACTAATTAAAAGTTCATCTACATTTCCTTCTAGCCATGAGTCATCATCATTTGTGAATGCCATAAATAATGTTTCTTGGCTTTCATCATGGTCACTTTCCTCATCTAGTTTCTTTTTGATGATCATAAATTCATCCTCATTAGACTCATCTTTCTTAGAGAAGAAGTTCTTCTTATTGAACCCTTTCTTTTTGTGTGCCATTCTTTTAGAATTTCCTTCATCATCGCTATCATGTTTATGAGGACATTTTGCTACATAATGACCTATTTTTCCACACTTAAAACAGATAAGAGGGTACTTACCTTTAAGCTTAGATTCTTTCTTCAACTTTCGTACAAATTGAGCCAATTTGGATTCCACATCGGACTCATCACTATAGTCATTCCTTTCTTTCCCTTTCTTTAACTTTGAAGCCTTGAATGCTGCATTTTTGGGGCTTGGGCCACCTTTCCTCATCTCATAGGTAGTGAGGATTCCATGGAGTTCATCCATCTTGAGGGTATCTAGATCCTTTACTTCTTCATGGCGCTTATTTTGGAGTCAAATCTATCTGGAAGAGATCTTAATACTTTTTTAACAATGGCACTTTCTTCAATTTTTTCGTCCAATCCTTTAAGGGAGTTGACCACTTCAGCTACTCGGAGGAGGTATGATGCAATATCTTCTTCATATTCCATCCTCAGGCTTTCAAATTATCTTCTATGAGTTTGAAGCTTTGCCTTCTTGAATTTTGAGTCTCCATCATATAAGCCAACTTGCTTGTCGCACATTTCTTTGGTAGAGTCACAGTTCATAACTTTTGTAAACTCGAAATCAGTGATTCCACTAGTGATGGAGTTTAAGGCCTTTGCATTTGCAATGTAGGATTTTCTCTCATCTTGATCCATTGGAAGAGTGGTAGGCATATGATACTCATTTTGAACAAAATGCCAGACTTCAGGTCCAAGGGACATTAAGTAGTAGGTCATTCTCTTTTTCCAGAAACTAAAGTTAGTGCCATCGAACAAAGGAGGTCTTCCTGATGTTTCGTGATTTCTCATCATGGTTGCGGATCCTTCTTCAAGCTATTACGCTAGTATGAAGAAGCCTGCTCTGATACCAATTGTTGGAAATACTCGGGGGGGGGGGGGGGGTGGTGGGTGAATCAGTATTTCTTTTTAATTGTTCTAGTTATTACCAAAACCATATATATATGTATATATATCGAACATAGAAATCGACAGCCGGAATTAATGCTTTTAGTAACACAAAATAGTGCAATGAAGTAAATACAATATAAGTATATATCTAGTTGTGATTAGTTGCTAAGCTCCAACTTGGACTTTAGTGAGGCTCCAACCTCCAGAGCACCAACTCTGTTTTTCAATGGTTTTGCACTTAGGAGCACCAACCCCTAAGGATGTCAGTCATGTTCAGTTCTGAGGCTCCAACCTCTTGGGCTCCAACCCAAACTTGGTATAAATAGGTATGTTGTTGATCTCTATTTTGCTGAGGTTCTCCTTCACTCCTACTCTGTTGCCTCTGTTGCCTCTGCTGCCTCTCACTCTGGTTATTTTCTACCACACCTCCCACAGTTTTTTTTTTCATTCCCCATGTCTCTGTCCATTTGTTTCCGCTTACACCGCCTCTTAGGTTTCATCCTCGTCGCCGCGGTTTCCTCTATGCTATGTAAGTTCACTGACTCTTTGGGGACATGTAGATTCATTTGACAGGTCCAAACAATCCACGAAGAACACATCTTCCCGGTTTACCGTAACAGTGCTCCTTTTGGCAATGATTTCAGGCATACACAGTTTTTTTTTTCACTAGTTTAATGGAGATGTTGTGTCCCGATCGCAATCATAATCACCATGATTCACTCCTTTTAACTGACATTCAGCCTTCTGAACCATTGAAACAATTATCGTAAGCCTTTCGGCCTAAAACACCCCATGCAAGCCAAATATTTCATTACACAGAGTATATGAGAAAAAATAGTCAAAAGACTAAGGGGCAGACTTCAAGCAATATTACACCTGCATCTAAACTATATCAGGTCTGTAGCTTAAATCGCAATCAGCGATTTGCGACTCCGAACGGTCCTTTATATGTCAGGTCCATGACACCGCCGATGGCCGACGGCCGATCCACCACTGGACGCGATATTATATTAAGCCAAGTTGTGATGTCGCATTGGGTCCGCAACGTTCATCGCAATCGGCCCTTGGGAGTGGCAAGGCTTCATAACATATGCAATTGTGAAGGATGCTATAATAGATAAACTTATATTGTGATGTCCGGCAAGTCTACGTGGATATGCATCATAGTCAGGAGTTTCCCCTGGCGAAGGTCTGATGCGATATCACTATCGGCGATCGCAATGGACCGATTGACATATTGTAGCACTCGCTTCCGAAGTACCGATGCGATTATCACTATCGGCGATCGCAAGTCTCACAGGGTCAAGGCTCGACGTTAACGTAGACCCCTCATAATGATGCAATGTGCCAGACTCGATACAGCTCAACACTCCCATGTATAGAGTTTCAAGTCCACAATTCACCTCCGATAGTGTATTTTCCCTAGAGCCAAGTCTTCTACCTCTGTTAGTGTTTAGCCTATGTATATGGGCTTTCTGTCTGCCGATAGTGTTAAAGCATGCATACATGGGTTTTATAGGCTTGATAGCTCCCGATAATATACATGCACCCATTGCTCCTCTGATGGCTCTGTCCACTTCCGTATAGTTCTGCTTGTTCCTCTATTGCTCCGATGGCTGTCTGCGTCCTCTGTTGGCTCTGTTTGCCACTGTACTTTGGCATATATGTTCCCCGAACACTGTTTAAATGCATGCATATATATATATACTATATATATATATATACTATATATATATATATAATATATATATAGATGAGTTCTACTTCTCTTGGCTCCGTCTGCTCCTCGAATATTGCCATATTGACATCAATGACAATCTGTGTCCAACACACCACAGATAAAATCATTAGAGCTAGTTTCTATTGGCCTACCTTGTTTGCTGATGTCAAAAATATGTGACCTCCTGTCGCAAATGTCAAATTTTTGAGGGGAAGAAAAAGCTTTTACCTTTACCCCTCAAGCCAATCTTTGCTTAAATACCTTTTCAACAATGGGGTTTAGACTTCATTGGGGAAATTCACCCACCCTCCTCTGCCTAGCACAAATGGATCCTCATAGCCACAGACTACTTCAAAAAATGGATAGAGGCCATACCTTCAAGTCAAGCTACAGACACTGTTATCATAACCTTCCTTGTAAACAACATTTTGTCAAGATTTGGATGTCCAACTAAGCTCATTACTGATAATTCAGCCACCTTTAAATCCAAAAGAATGATAGACTCTTGCAATAAGTATCCTATCACCCTGGGCTATTCTACAACCTATTACCCTCGAGGTAATGGACTAGCAGAATCCTCAAACAAAATCCTAGTAAAAATCATTAAAAAGTTACTAGAGGACAATAAGAAAACTTGGAATAAAAAGCTAGTCAATGCCTTATGGGCAGACAGATTGACTACTAAGAAATCAATTGGTACTTCTCCCTATCAACTAGTTTATGGGTTGGAAGCTGTCTTTCCATCCTCTTTAGGAGTACCAGTAATGAAGACACTTCAAGAATTGCAGGTTGAACCAAATAGTATCCAAAGAATAATCAACCAAATTATTCATCTACAACAAACCAGAGAAGAGGTCTATATCAGGTCTCAAGTTGTGAAGGAAAGGGTTAAAGATATTTTTGATAAGAGAACCAAGGCTGAAGATTTCTACCTGGGTGACAAGGTGCTTAAGTGGGATTCAAGGAGGGAAGACAAAGGCAAACATGGGAAATTTGATTTCATATGGAAAGGTCCCTATGTCATTTATGCTTACAGAGGAAATAATGCTTTCTTCCTGACAAAAATTAATGGTACAAATGCAGAAGGTGGGCCAGTGAATGGTCAAAAGCTAAAACATTACTTTGAACCTAGTTACTAATTTTCATTTCCCATTTGTACATATTCTATTTTCAAAAGTCTAGTTTGGATTGGGTGGTGATCTTTGAAGTTGAAGCCTGAAGAGAAGGCCATACTCCTTAAAAGATTTACTATCATAAGTATCAATAATGTAGATTTGCAGAAGGAAACGTGGCAAGGCAACATCAACAACAATTCAAAGGCCACCGATCTTCAAAGTTCTTGACATTTCACTAGAAACTTCCATCCCCAAGTGGAGCCACTATTAGGTTACTATACCAATAGGAATCATAATTTTAAATGACTAAGGTTAAGCCTTGTAATATTGCACATACCTTTTCTTTCTGCAAATTTTTTCCATATTAAAAAATTAAAAAATGTAAAGAGGGTATGTCCTAAAAGAATAATCAAAGGACAAAAAAGAATGATAAAAGGTCAAAAAATAAAATAAAATGGAAATATATGAACCCCAAAAAACAAAAAGAGACCATGAAAGTGAGCAAATATAAAATGCCACTACTATTTACTTTTATGCATAATAATGACTGTGTGTAGCTTTTTATTCATGCCACAATCCATGGTAATCAAATTGTTTAATCTTGATTATATCATGCTTTGAATTTTATGTTTATAGTTAGAGAATAAAATCTGACCAAACAGTTTAATCTTGGCAGATAATTAGATAATTAGAGAAAATAAAAGGAGCTCATCAGTTTAATCTGAGCCCTTGGATGATATAAGGTTAGAATTAGATAGTCTACTTTGTAAAATAAAAGGATTGATAAGGGTTTCCTAGCCTAAATGCACCCAAATAAAATGAAAAAAAAATGGTAGGGTAAGTAAATGGGTAAGTAGAGGAAAGGTTGCATAAATATCAAGTGATTACACAAAAGCACTTATGTCATGTTTAAATACATCTTTCAAATGTGCATAAGCAGTAAACAAAGCAAGGACAATGGTTTACAACTTGGTTTATGTAATATCCCCTCAGTCATTTCACCCCTCTACTTACTAATTTCCCGTAAATAAGTTTTAAGTACTTAAATCCTTTAATTCAAAGAGGTCAGAGTATTTCTCTGTCTTTTGGAGGGACCGGACCCTCGGATTAATGACTTATGTACAAAAAGTGTTAGAATCCCTGATCCAAGTGGATATTGGTGGCCACCCGCTAATTCGACTTGGATCCCCTCTGAGTGCTTCGTGCAGTTTTTTTTCAGTTTCCTTAATTATAGCACAATTTACTATTTTTAGTAGTTTTTCAGGTCCTAAACTTCCGGAGCCATTTTGAGGCCCTAAACGACGTTTTTTGGGAAATCTACCGCCAACAATTTTTCGTGACTAAAAAATCGTCTTTTCTGTCGTAGTCCTCGGAGAGATCTTTCCAACGGGCTATCATGCGCGTCAAACGGAGATAAGACGACCAATTCGCGACCCTGGGAAGTTGATGTACCAACTTACCCAAAAACGGGGCCCCATTTGGCGTTTCATCTTCCGGGTTAGGTTTTTGAAATGTGAAGGTTGTTCCATTGTTTCTCAACAATAAATAGGCTTCGACCTCATTGTAACACAGTTCAGAGGCCATTAGCCAACATCTCTTCTCAGAGATAAGCTAACATCGCCCTAGCTGGTTTATTTCTATTTCCGGTTGTAAGCATATTTCAGTATTTTCCATTAATGAAATGAAGTATTATTTCCGCTGCATCTTTGTGCATATGGTTATCTTTGTATTTTATTGCGTTCCTGTTTAAATCTGGATCAATCCCCTTCTTAAAATTCATCTCCCTTCATTTCCCTTCATTAGATTAATAAAATCTCTTTTCCTAAGGAAAAACTTCATTTGCTTAGGGAAAGTAAAAACCACCATGTAAATTCTATTTCATTCCAAAACCCACAAAAAATACTTTATCTTAAGTATCAAATGCATGAAATGAAATGCGCATGTTTTAGATTTAAGCTTAAGGAATAATCACTCCACTCATTTCATATTAATTTCTAATTTTATTATATAAATCCCCTATAATTACCTTTTTCCTATATATTAATTAAACCCCTAAATTAAATATCCCAATCCTTAGTTTTAATAAAAACTATATAAATTACCCATATCCCGATACAAACTTACTTAGATTACCTAATCCCAGTAAACCTAAGTTAATCTCATCATTAACCTCACTCGAATCCCTAATCCTATGATTAAGCCTCGCCCGATCGCTTAACCCAGGATTAATTCCTAAATTAATCCGAAACCGTTGTGATTAAAACCCTTGCCCGCCCCCCCCCCCCCCCCCCCCCCCCCCCCCAACTCCCGTCATTTCCTTTGTGCATCTTCACCACTCGACCACTGTTAGATCACAAGCACCCAAATCTAACAGACCATAGCCATATCGGCTGAGCCCGATAGTCGACCTTTACCCACTCGATAAGGCTATTTTCCCCAACCCCCGAATGCTACGTGTCACGCTCTAAAGTAGATCGGGTGACCCCTCCTAAAAGCCACCCACGGCACACAAGTGGTGTGATGCCCCTCCAATACCGCCTCCCCACTCAACCCACCAAACCACCTACTATTCATTCATAAAATCGCCGCCAAAAACTAATCGTTGTGCCATAAAAGGCCAAGAAGCCCCTTTTCTCATATTTTTCGCTCATTTCCTCTGTTAACCTCTGCAAGCAAATGTGACACCTACAAACTTTGATTTCACCATTTGAACCCCGAATTCGCTCCTGGCGAAGTTGCAAAAATCCCAATTGAATTTTCAGACCGTATCGGAACCATTCGAACCTCTGTAGCTGCCTCCAAATTTGTAGGTTATTCACCCAATTCCAAGCATTTTACCACAAATTATCACTCGCCCTTTCAAATACGGAAATGATCAGCCTTGTTCAGTGTTTCAATTAAGTAAAATTAATTGAATAAATACTTTAAATTTTGAAATCTATGGCCAAACCTTCTGAAAAATCCCACTTGCCGTAAAAAACTTCTAAATAAACATGTAAAGCCTAATTTAAACCCACAAGGACTAAATTATGGCTGCCCCTGTTGCCCTGGACGTTAGACCTATCACGACTCCCCATTTGGACCTCGACCACCTTCCCTTGGCTGACAGGGATTTCCAAATTAAGGATACATCTACCCAAAACCTCCTGCTTAAATTCCATTGTTGAAGGAGGGACAAATACCTCGACCATGCTGATGATATTGGCCTTTGGGAGTCAAATTTTCCCAAATAATAGCTCCCACAGGTGCATGTTTTCCCTGAAATTGTTCACTAGTGCCATGCCTGTTACATTCCCAGCCTGAGAACTGTTATTTCACCTGACCAGAAGATTTTGTCCACCATTACAGCTGAGTCCATAAATGAAATGCTGCAACTCCAACCAAGACCAAACCTGACCCCACTCTCAATTGGAGATTTGTTAGATTCCAAGTTAAGTCCCTCTAGATTTTATTGTTGAAGAGCAACAAATTCCTAAAATCCCCCCCCCACCCCCCATATGTTTATGCCATGTTCTCTAAAAGGGGAAAATAAATCATCACCATGATATCATGTGTCCTAGGCTGCTCCACTGATGAATTTGTTGACGAACTTGTCTTGGCCTTCATGTCAATTTATACCCTAGGATAGCCTCCTGCTGTTTTGTACAATTATGCCAAGTTCATAGCTGAGAGAATGCATGAATAGTTCACCAAGATGCATAATGAGAGATTGTTTAAATACTCATCTATCCTCTATCATATGTTCCTATACTATCAACTAGACATATTTCCTTTCCCCTCTCGAGAAGCTAGATACTAGAGGCCATCCCAGGTCTGTCATTTTTTTGACCCCACTGTTCCATAAGTTTGAGTCACCTTATACCTATTCAGATTTCATAGATTCTTTTGACAATCCAGTCATGACTATGCTGACAGGATCGCTCCACCCAGGATAAGTTCAAAGATAAAAAAGTCCTTTAGTTGTCTAAACAAAGCAAAGTGGGAGATTGGTATCTTTACCAAAACCACATAGAGATAAGGATTTATGGTTGCCACCTTGCACCATATAAACTACCCAAATACCTCCCCATGAAGTTATTTTCTCTAGAGTACTATATGCAAATAATGAAATCTGATGAGATAAATTTTGTCTTGGCCAAGAAAAGATCACAATTCAAAGTAAAAAACTACTTAGGCCCCTTCATTTGCAATTCTAGAGAGGCAGGGAAGGAAGTAGACCAAATTTTGCAGCAAATGAAGTTCCAAAAGAGTTTCATGTGGAGGTATGACCCTCAATAATTTATGACCAAATTGAGGAGAAAGGCCAAGTTGGGACCTTATATTCCCCACCACATACTAGAGATAGAAAGATATGCAAATCAATCTGAGTGGGTGGAAAATAGAGATAGTATAAAGGTAGATGTAGAGAATGCCTTATGTGACTTATAAAGATATTTTGATGAGAGCTCATTTCTGTAGGTACTTGAATAGCAAGAACCAGCCATGAGTACCCTTCCTATCATGCAAACTCCTCAGAATGAGGAAAAGAACCCCAAAAGGCCCACAGAGGAACCCTCAAGTTCAGGAATGGGCACATCAAATGTACAATATGAGACCAGTCATAGCAAAAAACCTAGGCTGAATCCTATTTCAGAGCAGGAAGACACAGAAGGCTCAGTAGAAATAACTGATACTGAGCTAGATAGAAGTAAAGGCACAACTCTATTTGAAGAAACACAGGGGTCCTCCACATCACAAACCCAGATCTTGGAAAGGCAGCTAAGTGTAGAAGTATCCTCATTCAATAGGCCTACTGATAAGGATAAGGATATAACAGATAGATATAAAGAGATCAAGATAATGAGAAACTAAAAGCCCAAACTTATGCTCAGTATCTCAAACTCAAACATACCAATCGGACAAGGTTGATGTCAACTTTTGACATCAAGGAGGGAAAATTATATTTGTCCTTCATAAAACCAACTACACAACAACCAAGGACATTAGCAGATTATAAGAGAATTTATTTTGAAGTGATGGCAAGGGATATTCATCCCATAGACCAAATCAAGTTGCACAAATAGGTTGGAGAGATGATATACTCTACCCTTAGAGGTAAGGCCATAGCTGCTCATCAGTTACAAAATTCATTGAGCAATATCTTAGCTTGATATCAATTAGAGAAGGCCTTCTCACATGCCAAGGATACTAGGATCAAGTCTTTGGAAGACTTAGAAATTGAATTGGGACATGATCCCAAAGATATTAAAGCCACAGAGCGGCTGATTAAGAGAAAAAATGATGACATTGCTAAACTGAAAAAACAATTGAAGATACCTCAACTATAACATCCCCAAACACAGGAGGTCTTAGAGAGCCAAACCAAACATGAAGAGTTGATGGATTTGGTCCTAAAACTTAATGATCAGTTAAGGGAGACAAAGAAGGAATTAGACACTTTAATTCAATTAAAGCAAAGTGATATTGCCACTACATTGGCAAATGTCATCCCAACGATCTCAACAACAGTCCCTTCAATGTTGGCAACGTCATTGGTTCCCACATCTCCCATGCCTACAGCACAACCAGTTTCAACAGAGTCTACATCAGCAATAGGTGCATCATGAGAAAAAGCAGTAGAGTTGGTCAAAGCCATGGAGGAAATGCCTATTCAGGCTAAAAAAATGAATAAATTGAAAGAAAAGGTAGCAAGCTTAGAAACAGATTGCAAGCTTGCCAAGATCATGCACAAGGAAGAAGTGCAAAAAGCTTCCAGAATGAATGAAAGATTAAAGGCCATGGAAAAAGATCTAACACTAAAGGAACGCTTTGGGCAAGCCAAGGAACTATTATGGGCCAATGTCATTGACTCTATCAATGATATTTGGCCATCCATTCAAGTAATTTTTGAACAAATAGACTTGATAAAGATAGCTACAGAAGCTATCCAAAAAGTCAAGGAAGAACTATGAGACATGCCTGAAGATGCAACTAGACTTATCCACTTCCTCAATAATAAAAACAAGTATGAACTTCAAGAATTGGATATAGAGGATAGGACAAAAGAAATTTTGGAGGTAAGAAAGGTCATTTCCAAGAGAAACTTAATGTTAAACTTGGAGGACAAGTGTCAAAATATCCAGGTAGCAGTTGATAGATTTATGACCAAGTTTCAAATTTTGAGAGAGAAAGGGTTACCCAGTCCCTTGGTCATAAATGAAAAGCTCATGACACAACATGATTATAACAACAAAATCAGAGAGCTAGCTAAAGAACAGGCCAATACATCATCAATAGAGGCATTTCCAATAGGTAAAGTTCTTTACAAGACATTTGAAAACCTGTTTTTCCTCTAGCATGAGGTGAAACACCTATTCATAACTAGGCCTAATTTTGCTAATTACACCGAGGCAGATGAGATATATCGAAGGATGTTGAAGATCAAGTTACCTGATGCAGAATTATGGGAAAAATTGACCGATTTACTATAGTAAAATGTAGTAAAAAGGTTAATGTACAGTTAGCAGAGTAAAGGGTAAAGACAGGTCAGCACGGCTAAAGAGTATCAGTGCCAACTAGTATTAGATAAAAGCCAAATGTAACTAAAGCCTCCAGTGTGAAAGTTCAAACAACAAAGAGCATAAAGGGCTACAAACCAAACTATAAAGGCCAACAACACTGCCATAAAAGGGACAACATGAAAGCAGTTCAATAGCTGGCTCTATCTTTTTGCACGAATATATTTGTATTTCCCAGATTAAATCTCAAGTTAGTTTGAGATATTTTGTAATAAATTTTTGTATAAATACTTCACAAATCGAATTATGTAGGGTGGATTCTTAGACATTCTCGTAGACTTCCTGATCAAAAGATTGTAAAGCTATTGTATCACTGAATAGGCTAGCAAGCTGAATTAATAAATAAGGACAAGATATTTCATGGGATTCATGTGTAAAGCGAAGTGCAGACAAGTATTTTCTCACGTTGTTGTTTTCTTTCTTAAAAGTTTTTCCACAATGTATATTTGATTTGAATGCTGTAACACAGAATGATATCTCAGAATTTGCTTAATTGTACTTTGTTTTAACTGTTATACATTTGAATGTTTTCTACTGATATCTAAGTTAAGGAATTCTTAATTTCTCCTTAGTTTAGGTTGTCTCTTTATAATCTATAGCAAAGGATTCTTAATTGCCCTTTGTTTCTAATTACCCTCTGTTCCTCGTTTAATTCTCGATATGAGAATTCTTGATTGCTCTCTCACCCTGATTCAAACCATTTCACCCCTCTGGCCCAAGTACCGGTACTCTACTATGCTATCTTTCCCTTTGAACATTCCCTTTAGAGAGTTAATTCTAGCTCTGCTGCCCTTCTGTTGACTCCATAGTCCAATGGTCTAAAGACATCATTCTATCCATCTATTTTAAGGATTCCACCATCTAATATTCAATACAAATCAAAAACCCCGCTGAACATTCAGAAGTAACTTAAAATCCTAGCAAAAAAAGCTAAATCATATAGAGAGAGCCCTCTCCCAGCCATAGGTTGGCTAGAGCCTATGCTTAAAATTTGTTTTGTGGTTACCCCGGTCATTTTCTTTCTTCTGATAACTTCTAGAGAAAATTTTGAGTGATAACAGTACAAACCCCACATTTGATTAGCCATCTCCCATGTAACTTCATTGGGCCCAAAGTGTTTCTAGTGAACTTTAACTTGTTCGATTGATCGATTCTAGAGCATGAGTTATTTCTGCAGCAAATTGCACTGAGGTTCTGGTTGAAATTTTGTAACACCCTCCTCCCACATCTACCCAAGTAACCAGCTAATCGGGATAAACATGTGGCAAGAATTTACTATGATATGATTCAATCTCCTAAGTCACCTTAAGGAAGTGGAACCAATGGAAACAAACCATACAAACCTTCCACATGAGCAACATGACTCCTAGGAACCATCCCTACCTCTCAGGTAATTAGCCCTTGGGACCCACTAAGAATTTTTATCATTAAACCCCTGAACACTCCCTTGATATGGACAAGCATGCGTCTAGGAGGCTCTAGACGCTCCCACAACATGGGGAATGCATGCATCCATGGACTTTTCTATCGAGTGTTTTGTCTGCATCTCTGGGATTTGAGCCACTTTTTCAGGCCCAGAACCCAGGTCACTACCCAAAACTCAATGACACTTTTAGAAGTGAAAGATAACAATAGAAAAACGATACAAATGCAACTACTTGAACAAGGACTTGGTTGGACCCCTACTGGCCATGACAGGAAGTTCGTCAAACATGTCACAAATATGTAATCTACAAGTTTAAACAACATATCTAAGCATAGGGGTCTCATACTCATTTGAGAATCACTAAGAAGTATTGTTGCCTCAACACATTAGCTTCATTTTCATTTATTAGGCCATAGATACATGGTTCATTCATTTACAAGTAAAAACATGATGAAAATAAAGGAAAATCTTGTACAATACACATGAATTAACAAGGAGAAATAACCTCATATTAATGATGCAAAGGCCAACCAGGTACGAGACTTCCACGAACCACCCGACCGTAAACATGGGTGAGTCGAATATCTCTTCAGCCAGTCACCCTTATGCCATATTCCAATCATGAATGTGGGATCTCATGAAATACATTAATCAAAACCATCTAGGGCTTCCAAAGGTCAAACCACCTCAACCCATCAAATAGTGATTCCACCTCATAGTTCAACATCACAAAACCATCACCAGATTAGTCTCTATTGAAGCCTTCCAGGGCTCTAGAGCATTTGTTCCAACCAAGGCTTCTAGGACTAGTAACTCAACCCACAACTTACTTTGGGCTTCCATAGAGTTTGTCCAATCATGGCTTCCAGGACCAATAACTCAACCCACCAAGGGCTTCTGGAGCATTTGTCCAACCAACGCTTCCAGGACTAATAACTCAACCCAAGTTGTTACGAGGCTTCTAGAGTGTTTGTCCAACCAAGGCTTACAGGAACTAATAACTCCACCCAAGCTCAAGGACACATGAGAACTAACTAGAAAAACAAATAAATGAACCCACAACACCATGGCTATCCAGGAAATGGAAAGGTTAGGCAAATCCACTATCAATCCAGGCAATCCTCCATGACAATGTCGTATCATGACCAAAAAACCACATGCGTATGCCATGCATACCAAAACTAGTGAGTAAAACATACATGCAACTCAGTACCTGCAAGAAAAACTCGTTTTAGTTGTTGATCCTGATGTCCTCTTGTGCTTTCCTGCTCTTCCTTTTCCTTCTTGCTCCAAACTCCAAGTATGCCACACTCCTCCAAGAGTGCTCCAAGAAAAATATAAGTGTCCAAGAGTATGAGAGAGAGAGAGGGAGAATAGAGAGAGCTCCAAAATTGAACCGACAAAAAGTCTGTGTACTAATCCTTAAAAGCCTTTTTACTAATGAGGCCTCTATTTTCTTCATTTTCCATTATTTTCCTTCATTTTTCTCCTCACATGCAACTTGTGACATTTCAACTCCCCTTTCTCTTAATTTCCATTATTTTCATAAATAAATGTCCCAAATTTCCATTTTTCCTTTCCAAATCCTTTGCCATTTCGTTAACCCTTATTCAATCATCAGTGATCCCCATCACTAGTTTTTTTCCCAACATTCAGCTTAGAATAAGCATACCAGCAACTATGGTTATTATTTTTACCTTTATTAACTTTTATTACATGGAATTTTCACTAGGTTTGTTACAGAACCCTCCCCCTTGGGGAAAAATGTCCTTGGTGTTCAATGACGCCTACAACCAACAAGGTTGTTGTAAGCAAAACATACTTCCCATGGAGATCTATACTTATTTCGTTGTTGTATTTACAATGATCACCTTGCTGAGAAGCAAACCGACATGACAACATAACAAGTATAACATCATAATGACATGAGACCATACCGCCTATTGGAGTTTTATAACATAGACCATGGTGATATTTACATCCACATACATAAGTACATATACCAAACATCACCAAAACATGTACTACAGACATATACCAAAACATCTTCTCAACCAACGAATAAGGAAGGATACATAGCCCACATCTAATCTGACATCTCCCATGTAGCTTTATCAGGCCCAAAGTGCTTCCATTGCACTTTAACTTGCTCGATTGCTCAGTTCCAGAGCATGAGCATCTTTCTATGCAAAATTCACTGCAGTTCTAGCTGGAATTCTCCTTCTGACTCCAGCTGCAATACAGACCAGGAAATCACATGATCAACATCTTTAACATAATTCTTAAGAAATTACCCATGGAAAATATCATGGAATTTCATTGTCGAAGGCAGTGCGAGTCAATAGGCTACTGGCCCAATCCTCTCAATAATCTCGAAAGGTCCACAAAATCATGGTGTCATCTTGGCACATGATCAAATCCGCAAGGAGCTCTTCTTTGGTTTAATGCACAAGAACACTTGTTCCCCAACCTAGAACTCCTTGAATAACCTATTTCGATCTGTATAGCTCTTATGCCTACCCTGTATTGCTTTCAAATCCTTCTTGATTACTTGCATTTCCCGTTCCATGTTTGTCAACATGTTCGGTCCAATTAACACCCCGTTAACTAGATCACTCCAACTGATGAGATTATTACAACTCCGCCCATAGAATGACTCAAACGGAATCATCCTTAGTGACTCATGGTATCCATTATTGTAAGTGAACTCTACTAGTGGAAGGTACTCTTTCCACTTCCATTGTTGATGCATCACATACATCCTCAACATTTCCTCTAATATCCTATTGACCCTCTCTGTTTATTCATCTGTCTGTAGGTGATAAGTTGTACTGAAGGCCAAATCTGTGCGAAAACCTACAATTAACTCCTTTCAAAACTTGGAAGTGAACTTCACATCCCTATCTAACACAATCTTCTTTAGAACTCCATGCAATCTAACCATGTCCCTGATGAAGACTTGTGCTACATCACTCGCTGATAATGTAGACTTCACTGGAATGAAGTGCACTACCTTTGTCAACATGTCCACCACTACCATGATGGAATCATTTTGTCTCACTGTCCTCGGAAAACTTGTGATAAAGTCCATTGAAATGACCTCCCCTTTCCACTCTGGAATCTGAAACAGTTGTAGCAGTCCACCTAGATGCTTGCACTCTGCCTTCACTTGCTGACAATCCAAGTACCTATCCACAAACTCTACTACGTCTCTCTTCAAATTCAACCAATAATAAATCTTATTCACTGCGGTAAATGTATTATGATAGGCTGGGTGACTTGAATATGGTTTTGCGTGAAACTCTCTCAAGATCACCTTCTTGAGCTCACTTTTATCTAGCACATATATCTTGTCCCTAAATCTAACTAATCCATCTACTGTGAGATAATAATCCACATCCTATGCACCTGCATCTGTACCTGTACTTGTACCACTACATGTACATGTACATGTACCTATACCACTACCTGTACTTGTACCTGTATTTTGCTGAAACCTGTGCATAATCTCCATATACTTGCCATCCTGTTGACATGCCCGCAAGATCCTATCCTGTAAATCTGTCTCATAGGAGATCATAGTTTTTATGTGATTTACTTGTATCTGCCTGCTAAGAGCATTTACCACCCTGTTCTCTTTACCTTTGATATACCTGATCTCATAATCAAACTCACTGATCGTGGCCAACCACTGAGCCTGCCTGCCATTGAGATTTGGTTGGTCAAATAGATACCGCAAACTAATGTGATCACTCATCAATACAAATCTTTGCCAAGGAGATAATGCTTCCACATCTTTAATGCATGTATGATCAATGGCATCTCAAGATCATGTATTGGGTGTTTCTTCTCATGCTCATTTAACTTCTGTGACTCAGAAAATACCACCTGTCCATCCTGCATAAGGACTCCACCAAGTCCTCTTTTACAAGAATCTGTACATACTACAAATGCTTTGTTCAAATATGCAATATTTACGCTAGAGCATGTGTCACAACTTCTTGAGTTGCTCAAAACTGGCCGCACACTCCTCTATCCATTCAAACCTCTTTCCTTTCCTTTGCAATTATGTGATAGGATAAGAAATCTGTGAGAAGTTCATGATGAACCTCCTATCATAACCTACTAACCTGATGAAAGATCTCACCTCATCTACATTCCTGGGAGCTACCCATTCCATGATAGCTCTTACCTTTCTGGGTCCACTGCTATGCCGTCCTTGGAAACCACATGTCCCAAGTAGTGTACCTTAGTCTGAAAGAAACTA
The DNA here is from genome assembly GCA_000404065.3 of Pinus taeda. NCBI lineage: Eukaryota > Viridiplantae > Streptophyta > Pinopsida > Pinales > Pinaceae > Pinus > Pinus taeda. Next base: position 20,406 of record APFE031757015.1, on the reverse strand, counting down.
CACTTGCTAAGCTTAGCATACAACTAATGCTCTCTCAACAATCTTAACAATATTGTTAAGTGCTTGGCATGCTCTTCTTCATTTTTAGAAGATAACAATATATCATTAATGAACACAAAAACAAACTTTTCCAAATACGGATGCAACACACTATTCATCAAGCACATAAAGGTAGGTACAACATTAGTTAAACCAAATGGAACTACAACAAACTCATAATGCCCATACTTGGTTCGGAAAGTTTTCTTGTAGATGTCCTCCTCTTTAATGTGTACCTGATGATAACTAGATCTCAGATCAATGTTCGAGAACACTTTCGCTCCCTTCATCTGATCAAACAAGTCATCAATCCTCGGCAATTGATAAATGTTCTTGATGGTCACTTTGTTCAACTGTCTGTAATAAATGCACAACTTGAGAGTACCATCCTTCTTATTCAAAAATAGTATCAAAGCACCCCATGGTGATACTCTTGGCCTAGTGTATCCCTTGTCCAACTTTTCCTTCAAAGCAACTTCAACTTTACCAACTTAGGTGTACTCATCCTGTAAGGTTCCTTTGATGCTGGAGCTACCCTTGGCACCAACTCAATAGAAAAGTCTACTTCCCTGTGAGGTGGCAACTCTGAAATATTTGTGGGAAACACATCCTAAAATTATTGTAGAACCAGGTGTTGGCCAGATAAATCGTTCTTGCGGACAAGACTGATGTCCCTAGTATCGAATGATATCTAGCAACAAGGAGCACAAACAAATCTACTTTTCTCTAAACATGTTTCAATTCATAAATGAAAACTAAGAGGTGTAACAAACCCTACCTTGGTCCAATGCTTGTTTGTGGCAGCTTGGTTTCAACAGCTTCAAGCAATTCCTCTTTAGTAACCTGAATACACAAACAAACACACATCAAAGAACACTTGCAAAGATATTATAATAAAACATGTTCATTATGAAGATCAAGGAGCTCATAAAATAAACCATTAGAGATAGTTCATTGAGAAAAACAAACTTGATTGTATTAACTTTATGAATAAAAGAACCTTACAACCTTTGCCTTGATGTTGCACAAGCTCTTTCCAGGGTCCAGCAGGAATCTCCTCTAATTTGACAAGCCTCACTCACTTCCCAAATGAAATGAAAGGTATGTGATCTCTCCTCTCACAAGCTCAAAAAGGAAGTCTAATTTCCAGCAGCATTTACCCTCAAGAATCTTCAGCTTTCAACCTCCCCTACAACCAGCCCAATGCCTGAATTTATAGTGCAAATGGAGGAAGTTGCAGGTCCACCATTGAAGGGATAAGTTCCTCCTTCAATGGGATAAGCACCTCATATCATGGAGTTAGCTCCCTTAGTTATGGAATGGATGAACCAAGGTAGAGCGGACTTGCCAGCACAATATTCCTTCTAGAAGTGTCCAGAAGTGACCCAAGACGAGTTTTTAAGAATGAACTCATGCCTTTTTAACTTTTGCAGGGGTTCGCACCCATCACTCAACAGACAGAGTGGTCAGGTTCGCAGGGGACATGACCATTGGGTGCGGCACCGCAGGTAATGCTAGGAGAAAGTGTGAAACCAAGATTTAAGATATTTTTAAGGTCTTTCTCCCATTTTCAAGGCTTGACATGAAGAGCTAAGGCTTAAGACTTGCAAAGGAGGTATGTATGAGTGTTTATGGACTCACACAAACTGTAGAAATTCATGGTGACAATTTTTGTGTAACAGATTGCCCCCTAAAGTGCGAAGTCTGTAATAGATGAGGATGGTTTTTGATCATCTAAGAAGAGTGAAGGACTTTATCATTTCAAGGATCTTCCTGTTGATACCCTGGTCGGAACCTGTAAAAACATTCAACACAAAATATATATGTGGAAATGTCATTGCTGAGGTAGGCATTCCCATACTCAGATCAAAATTGGCTAAGAACTATCTAAAACTGTTCTGATACAGGAATGATTTTGCATTACATCACAAGTAGGAACATATGGACACAGTATGAGTGCAGCCATCTGTTTATGAATAGTCCACTATATAATGATAACAAAGTTCCTCGCAGCCTAGATGGTGGAAACTAGATCCAGGGTCTTCATTTATACTTCCCGAACTAGTACGATTCTATCCATGTGAATGAATGTGTCGAAGTCGAACATGGTAGAAACCACTTGATTACCAGTCAATGATGTAAACTGTTAACAAGTGTGAGAGGAACCACCAGTAATGTCAATGGCCCTCAAAGTACTCAATACAATCCATGAAATGTGAATGAATTAGTCGATGTCGAACACGTCATAGAATCCTTTGATCAAAGGTCAATGATGCAACCTGTCGTCAAAGGAGAGAAACCTGCCATTGAGGCATGCAGATTCCAAGGTACTGATGATTTCTAGATCATCTTTCTAGATAATGAGTCGGAGTCGATAGAAAGAAATCCGTCATAGGCAAGCCCATAACACGAAATCATAGATCAAGTCTGAAGAAATATATTTGGCAAGAACTAACTCAGGGACGGTCAATAATGGATGACATATAGTTTGTAGGTGAATGGTTTATGTGCACAAACCTCTTGAACACATAACAACACTACTGATGGCTTGGTGACAATTGACTCAAAGCTAATACCCGGAAACCGGCTGAAGACTTTCAATGTGGCTTGATTAACTATTAGGTAAAGGATTTCCCAACCCAAGTGAATAAAAGTGTCGTGTTCAAGAGTGATGGAAAGTTTTTCAAACACAAAGTACAACACAACATGTTCATTTCTCTCTTTTCCCCCACCTTTCTGGCAAGTACCTCTTTATTTTTGACAGCTTGAGGAGAACATTTGCTTGTTATAGTCATCCTTTAGATGAGTTCAACTTAGTTTAGATTCGAACCCTAAGAAGGGTGGTTTGTTCCTGTTTGTATGAATAGGTCCTTTACTGTTAAATTTAACGGTCCGTATAGGAGAAACTCAGTGTTTTTCAATTTTAGGGAGTCAGAAGAAAAACTTAAGAAAACTCCATGGTTGTCCTTTTTTCGTAAATTTGTGTCTCCCAAGCCTGAAAAAGTATAAAATAATACTTGAGAGAACCACTTTATTGTTACGATCAAGGAGTACTTTTCATAATTAGTGCCTTCAATCTGAAAAAGTAAAAAAGCGATCGAAAACACGTCGTTTTATTACCAATATCGAACTCGAAATGACAAAAGTTTGCAATCTTTTCATGTTTATACGGTCAGAAAAGAGCTGTAAGTAGACCGTCTTGTTAATCCCATTTTAATGAGTCTAAAAAGAAAAACTCGGCAATATTTTCATATTTTACGAGTTAGAAAAGAGCTTAAAGAGGACTCCGATGTGTTTTTGTTGAAAATGACCAATTTCGCCTGAATACCCAATATTCTACACAAAAACTGCAAACATTACTCATATCTGTTTTAAAAATAACAAAAATGTACCAAAAGTGATCTTTTCAAAGTAAAAAATAAATAAATTAAATTTATTTATTCAAAAATTCTTATAAAAAGGGCTTTTACAAGTTCATTTTGACCGTTTGGCTTTGGAGTAAAAAGTAAGAGCTTTTGGTAAGAAAACTTCCTATGGAGATTGCGAAAATCCGACCGCTGGAATCGAGAACCATCTTCTCCAGGTAATCCACATTGTCCCTGACTTGCATTTCATCCGTTTATAATTTTGTTTTAGGCTTTAAAAATTGATTTATAGAGGAAAATTTGGGCAAAAAATCGCTCGCGGCAGTTGCGTAGGTGTGTTATGTGGCCCCTGCGCACCCCGATTTTTTCGTGCACAGGGAAAAATCGGGGTGCCGCACCTGTCCTTAAGGAGAAGTGCGCAACTACGCACTGTCTCTAAAAGGATGGGCGCGAACCCCGCGGAACGCGGATTTAAAACCCTAAATTCTTCATTTTTTCCCCATAGATTTTGAATTGAAATGTTCTAAACCACCTATTTTTCAATGTATGTACACAAGATGCTTGTTTGGTGGGAAAGAGAGCATGAGGATGTGGATCAAGCTGCATCACTCCATCCACCTTCATTATAGGCATTGAGAGCATGCGGGCTATTTAAATTTTGGACCATACCTGGCATGAGGGCAAAGGTAGACTTTGTACAATGGCTGGTGGACAGGTGGAGCACACAGGACCAGTGCTTCATTATTGGTGGCAACCGGCTCGAAATCGAGCTGGATGACATATACTTTTTGACTAGCTTACCCAAGAGAGGCGAGGAATTATCTTTGTTCGGATCTAGGCCAGGTGGCCAATTTGTCGCTAGTCTTCGACTAGAGTTTTGTAATAACCAAACTGCAGACAAACGGATAGATGTTAAAACCATCTCCCGTCCTGAACTAAAAGTGATCGCCTTTACTGTTACTAGACTTTGTGGGAGTGCAACATTGCATCTAGCTACCGGTTCCCAGATGCGCATGGCAGTAGACTGCTTCCGAGGCACCATCTTCAACTGGTGCGATGCTGTATTGGCCAATGTGAAGGGCCAATTGACTAGGGCAAAGAATGGACAGCTAAAGAACTTTGGATATGGTTATTTAGTTGTCATCTTTGCCCTAGAGAGGGTACCTATGTTGGTTCCACAAAAACTTACTGTTGAGGCTGGACTTCCCCGAGATCCTAGGGTTATGCATTGGGTTGCAGTCATGGCCCGCCATCCCGAGGAGGGTATCGAGGTTGTTCGATTCACACCCGAGTATTTTTGCTGGTTAGAGAACCAACTCTTTGTGATTCAGGATTTTCCATACGTTGGGATGGATTATCGTGGTGATCCCGACATGGCTCTTCCACCAGGAGAGCAATGGGATGATAGAGTTAAAATTGTTTTCAACATTTTCAATTATATATTTTTTTGTTTTTTAAATCGTCCCAAAACTAATAGTAAAATTTTTTTAAATGCAGATGTGGGTCCACGACGACCAGCCGCTCTCCAGCCTTATGATCGAAGACAGCGAGCTACCGCAGCACTGGCCCCACAGGACCAATCAACAGAGACCTTGGTCGAATTGGAGGGTCATCTAGAGCGCTTGACAACAGATATTCCGGAGACCAGCATAGATGACATTCCTCTTAGACTTCAGCGCTATGTGATTGGGGTCCCAGGCCTTTTAGGAGGTTCCTTTGTAGGGTGGCCCGAGTAGTGGTGTCTTATCGTGATCATCACCAGTGATAGGATGAGGTGTTTTTCAACCTATGATCGAAGACGATGTATATTTTGACACACTCCTATGCTATGCTATATTACTATTATTGGTTATCTTGCAAAACATGTTATGGGATGTTTTTAAATTTACTGTTTGATTTAATGCAAATGTCTATTTAACATTCGAGAAGCAAGTGCATCTGCTAATGTATTTAAATATCTTGGAATATGCTGATATTCGATGTAATCAAATTCTCGTTCCAAGAGACAAACTCTCAAAAATAATCGTAATAACATTGGATTTCTAATGGCATAAACTCTATTAAGTTGTAATCCAACGAGTTCCAAATCTAATCTAACAATCAAACTTCGAATTCCAAATGAAATGGATTGAGATAATAACTCAATCACTGCACTGTATTCTGCAATGTTGTTTGTTGTTTGACCGAGGCTTACCTCATGCATAGATACTAACTCGTCAGAGGGCGAATAGATAACCCAAGCTGCGGAAGAGATGTTCCGTGTACTACGACAAGCGCCATCAGCAAAACCGATGTATGTTTGGAGAGGCGTCGACATCTACAATATCAAGAGTAAAATCAAGATAAGCAGGAATAATAATGAAAAACACTCTCTGAAGTAAAGCACGCATTCCTAATCTAAAAACACACCAAACTTAGAAAGAAACTAGTCTAAAAAAATCTCCACACTAAGCTTTTAAGCATAATATCACTTTAGATAAAGCCCATTCCTAGGTTTACCTAAAGAGACACCGTTGAAATCTTCTAATTCATAGGCCCCTTTTGCCAGCTTTCGCTTGACAATATACGGACCATGCCACATGGGTACAAATTTGCCAGCCCCTAGCTTATCGTTTGCTTGATTGTAGAGTAAGACTAGGTCTCCTTCTGAAAAATTGCGGAGTGTAACATTCCGATCATACTGAGCTTTAATCCTTTTGGCATGAGTTTCAACAGCTAATGTAGCATTACGTCAATTCTCATCTAATTGAGCTAAGTATAATAAACATTTTTCCTCTTTGGAAGTGGCTGGTAATAATTGTACAACAATTTGTAATGACGAGATTTCGCATTCAATGGGTAATACTGCCTCTAAACCATAAACCCATTGAAAGGGAGTAAAACCTGTTGATGTTTTGACTGAGGTTCGGTATGCCCAAAGCGCTAAAAATAACTTGTTATGCCAATTCGACTTATGAATCCCAATGATTTGTCGGATCATGGTGACTAAAACTTTGTTGATTGCTTCAACCAGACCATTTTCCTGTGGGTAATATGGAGTGGAACTATCGTGACGCAGGCCAAGCTGATCTGTAAGTTCAGTCATCATGATGTTTCGAAAATGACTCCCATGGTCAGTGATAATCGCTTGAGGAACACCAAACCTAGCAATTATATGATTGAAAATGAAAATCGCAGCAGTTTTTCCGTCTGCCGAAAATGTAGGCATCGCCTCGGCCCACTTGGTAAAATAATTTACCGCAAGGATGATATACGCATGCCCCTTGGCCGAGTGAGGGTTACATGTGATAAAATCGATACCCCATTTTGCGAATGGACCGACGACAATTATAGGGTGGAGAGGAGCAAGTGGAGCGTGCATCTTACGATAAAAAATTTGGCAATTGTGGCATTTCTGGATTGCAGTGATACAATATTTGAATAAGGATGGCCAGAAATAGACAGCGCGCAAAATCTTTTGGGCTGTGGCATACCCAGACATATGACTGCCACACGCTCCAGAGTGAAAGTCATTAAGAACCTTTTCAGCCTCGTCATGAGTAAGACAACGGCGGAAAACAGAATCCACCCCACGACGATAAAGAGTATCTCCAATAATAGTGTAAGGTTGGGATTGGAAACATATTTTTTGGCGCTGAGATCATGAAATGTCAGGCCAAAAAGATTGGGTCTGGAGATAGACAATGATATCTCCATACCATGGATCAACAGTGTTGATAAGGAACAAGGATTCATCTGCAATGGGTTCTTCCGCCACATGTTCGGTATCAGCACAAGGGAAGTCACACATCAATTCCACAAAAACCAAAGACTTCTTTGACTTGGCCTTTTCAAATTCCAAGTCAAATTCCTGCAGGATGACAATCCATTTGGAATACTTGCCCCCTAGCAATTGTTTAGTCAAAATGTATTGCATAGGGTTACAGTCAGAAATGACCATGGTTTTGCGTAACAAATATAATGACGAATCGCTGAACAGCTTGTACTGCTGCCAAGGCCAGTTTCTCCACATGTGAATATTTTAACTCAGTCGGAGTTAGAGTTCGACTAAGATAATAGATCACATGTTCACTTTCGAATTCATCCTGTTGAACTAAAACCATCCCAATGGTGGAATGGGAAGCGGCGAGGTACAAGAAGTAATCCTGGTTGTAGTTGGGAGGATGCAATAATGGCGCATGGGTCAACGCTTGTTTAAGTGCATCGAAAGATTTGTTAGCTATCTCGTCCCAAAAGAATGGAGTGTTCTGTTTCAACAACTGGGTGAAACCTTTTGTAATCTCAGCGTAGTTAGGAATGAAACGACGTAAAAAGTTTGCTTTCCCTTGCAAACTCTGGAGTAGGCGAAGAGTCGAAGGAGGTGGTAACTTGACGATGGCTTCGACCTTCGAAGGATCAACACGAATGCCGGCTTTGGATACAACAAATCCCAGTAAATGACCCATTTTTATACAGAAAACACACTTGTGTGGATTTAGCCTAATCCGATAATGCCTACATCTCATAAAAATTGCTCGTAAATGAGTGAGATGGTCAACTCTACGTAAAGAATGGGCAGGTAAATCATCGAGATAAGTTTGCACAATGTGCTTGATGTCATGAAACGCATAAGTCATAGCCCTTTGAAAAGTTGCTCTGGCGTTCTTCAATCCAAAAGGTAACTTGCAATAAGCAAATGTCCCCATAGACAGATGAATGTTGTTTTTGGTTGATCGACAGGTAGAATGTTAATTTGATTGTAACCAGAAAAGCCATCCATAAAGGAGAAAATTTCACTGTCGGCACAATCATCGATAATTTGGTCGATATAGGGTGTTGGATAATTGTCCTTGGGACAAGCACGATTGATATCCTTATAGTCAATACATATTCTTATTCTCCCTTGTTTTTTAGTAACCATAACAATATTCGATACCCAATCCATCAAAGGAATTGGATAAATGAAACCTGCTTTAATTAATTTCTCAACTTCTGTTTTGATGGCAGCAGCTTTTCGTGGGTGTATCTGACGCAAACGTTACCGGACGGGTTTAGCATCCGGGTAGGTTTTGATCTCATGAACAACAATTGAAGGATCAATTCCTGGCATTTCCTCATAGGACCAGGCAAACACGTCACAAAATTCTTGAAATAGGGCTTTATATGTTTTGACTTCAGTGTCCATACAAGAAGCACCTATGTGAATGTTTTCAACAATCCCAGATTTGACTGAAATGTCGATAGGAACCGTTCGAGAAATATTGGCTAAATTTTGTTCAGAATCAGGATGTTTCAATGGAACCTGCGGTTCTTTGACATATTCAACAGTAAAAATAGATGAAAAATCATTTTCAAAATGATCAATCTCAGGTAAAAATGAAGATCGATGATGAAGATCTTCCCATGGCAATGCATCAACAGACAAAATTTCCCGAATCTGCTCATCGGTGTGAACAGTTTCAGAAAAGGTTGTTGAATCTGAGGTTGAGATTGACAACGATTCTCCATGGATCTCATTCACTAGATCAAGATTGGTTGAACTTGAGTCAGAAAACGACTGTACGGCCTGATAAGCAACTTCAAAGGGACTCAAAGGCATGGCATCACCAAAAGAGTCCACCTTGAAATCGAATTGAACGATCCAAGGATCGTCAAGAACAATGGATTCTGACGAAATCATATGAATAGTCACGAAAGGAGACGGTACGTTGGGAGGAGGAAATGAAAAAGTTCTGAGTAAACCCGAATCTTTAACTAATCCTACCCAACATCCTTATAAGGGATAGCGGTTTTACCAACATGTTGAATACTCTCATTAGAGGATGGGTCGGATGAAAAGTAAGTTAACTAATCTATTGTAACGATCTTTCCATTATGTGGAAATTTCATAAGCCGAAAGACCGATGAAACAACAACAGTCATGGCGTAAGACCAACTACGACCCAAAAGAAGATTGCAATCCAGAGGGGCATCAACCACCTCCACATCTAGATTAATAGTTTTTCCTTCAACCCCTATAGGTAAGTCCTGCAAAATGCCATAAGGATGAAACCCTCTGCCATCAAAGGCCTTCAGAATCGTTGGGGATTGATTAAGTGTAGGAGAACCAAGGGTTTTCCAACACTGTATCGACATAATACACATTGAAGCACCCTCATCAATCACAGTCCTAAAGCAAGATTTGTTTTTACTAACACTGGAATCTGGAAAGCCATTTGATGAGGTAAACGAGGTGTACTATTTTCTAAATCGAACACTATGAGGTTTGAGTCCTGAAGATCAACAACTCCTATAACCGACAATAGCAATTTACGCTGTGTTGGACAAGATTGTAGCACCTCCAAAGCCAACATTGCTGAAGGGGAAACAACTAAATCTTCAACAATGTTATAGTTCTGAGCAGCACTTGCATGTGGACCGAAAGCTGACTTTCGAAGTATACCCTTAGCGGGCGGTTTGATTACTAAGTCAGGATTAGGTTTCTCGATCTATAGTGGATCAGAACCGGACGGAGCTGAGGTTGATGGATTGGAATTAGAAGATTCCGCTTCCTTACCACCAATAGGACTCTTACTTCCATAATCTTGTGATCGTGTCGTAATCCTTACATGTGACATCATCATTATGGGCTCTTCCGAGGCACTAGAGGAAGAACCTATCATCTTACTGTCTTGACTCGGAAAAGGATCCTTCAAAACAACATGTGTTTGCGAACCTTTGACGATTTTCGCAACCTCGACACGATGTGGACAATCTCTTGTAAAATTCTCCTCATCGCAGATGAGACAAGGATAGGGAGGTTTACGTTTCTTGTCAGTGGATTCAGGTTTATCGGATTTCTCCTTCGAGTTTTGATTATTCTTCTTCTTGCCTTTCTTCTTACCGTTAGATTTTGATTTCGCCGTAGATGATTCTATGACATGGACATCGACAGAAATTTCAGTTGAAGACTCTCCCTTTGGGGAATCTAGTAAAGTTATAATAGGAGAAGAATTCTTGGAGGATTTCTTCTTACTCTTGGTATTAACAGTACCAATCATACCGTCAGCGGCATGAGACCATGAGGGAGGTGCATTTATTTGATTTTGCTTTGGAAGGTCGAGGATTTTCTCGTGTAAAGTATTTGACTGCGTATAAACTAAGTCAAGGTACTGAGCTTGAGCAATTACTTGCTCTTCGGTAACTACTCCTGCCTTGGCTACATCTTCAATTATTTTAGGTAATAACGATTTTACAAACCATTATGCCAAAATTTGGTCTGGGATAAAAACTTTCACTAAACGACGTCGATGTCGCCATCCATGAATATGGTTTGAAATATATGTGGACGTCGACTATTTTAATGAAGTTAATAATTCCGTTCAATTGTCATATCGGACTGGCAGCTGAAAATGAGTAAGGAAGGAAGTGGCTAATTGACTAAAATTGTAAACAGAGCCTCATGGCAACTCAATGTACCACTTGGCTGCAAGGCCAATCAAAGTGCGTTGAAAAAGACGAAGATGAATTGAATCATCTATAATGGAATTCGATGCACACCAGAGATGGTAAGTCATCACATGATTAGACGGATCTTCTCCTGACTTCCTCTCAAACTTTGGTATGTCACTGGGCAACTTATTTGGCATTGGCGGCCAAAACGGAAGATAATTAATGGGATCGTTCATAAGGCGTGACAAGTCAGGTAAATCGAAAGTTGCTATAAACGGTAACTGACGGTTCATATCCTAAAAACTTGGGGTCATAAGATCAGTTCCAGGAGGAGGATATCCAGGATAACTTGGTATCGGATTTGCATTTGGGATATTATATCCTCCTGGAAAACCAGGATTACCATACTGTGGTTGTTGATAAGTATACCAAGGGTATGGTTGATACTGATAAGTTGGGCTCTGCACAGCAGGACCAAATTGGTACTATCCCTGGTATGGTTGATAAGTAAATTGGGGTTGACTTGTGACAACGGTACTAGGCCTAGGTTGTCCTACAGCCATGCAATCAGAGTCTAGATTGTAGGTCCGGACTGAGGCAAAGAGGCCTGAGGAGTTGATACAGGAGTAGTAGAAACTGGAGTTGTTGATATTCCAGAAATAGGTGGGGTGGATTGAACAGAGGTCACAGTAGTTACAACAGAAGTTTGGGGTGGAGTTCGAGGTGAACTAGGCCCTGACTGATGAACTACCCCAGGTGTATAAGTTTGAGTAGTAGGCTGGACAGGTTGCTGGGGTGAACCAAAAATCAAAGGTTGTCCAGATTGAGATGACAACTGCACATTGGGTTGTGAAGTCTGTTGATCCCACACCACGTTCATTCCGAGGTATGGACACATAACAGGTTGAGCATATTGAGGACCAAAACCAGGTTGAGTGTAAGGTTGATAATTATACGGTACATTTCCCAGTCCTTGAACAAATGATTGACCTGAAAGTGGTTGAAAACCTTGAGGTTGGTATTGACCTTGAGGTTGGTACTGACCTTGAGGTTGGTACTGACCTTGAGGCCGGTACTGACCTTGAGGCACATATTGATACTGAGGTTGACCTTGAGGTACATATTGGTACTCGGGTTGACCTTGAGGAAAATACTGTCCCGTAGGTTGCCCCCCAGGCGGTAATGGACTACCTTGAGGTTGCCCCCCAGGCGGTATTTGGGTACCTTGCGGCTGCCCCATAGGCGGTATTGAACTACCTTGAGGTTGCAGGTTAGGAGTAGTATCAGATGTCATAAGAATCTCTTCAACACTTAACAGTTTAGTTCCGCTATTACCAGGAGATACTACATATTCGATGGGTTGAGGAGATGCTCTTGAAAATGTACCAGATAAAGACTGATACACAGGAGGAACAGAAGGACCGCCATGTAAAAAAGTTTCTAGCATTTGAGAAAACAAGGATGACTGTCTCGACATATTCAAAGGAGGATAATAACCTCTGGGTGTTGGATGGAAAGAAAATCGATGTGGTGAAGACGCAAGACCTGAATTTTCTAAAAAATTGGTCAACGAAATATACCAAGCATCACCTCTAATGGGACCATAGAAAATGGATTCACGCTCCCTAAGTTCGATAGCTGGTTGATTTTCAGGGATGCTTATACCTTCATTTGAACTTACAAGTTCTTCCATGGAAATGAGTCCAGAAGGAAGATTCTGGGTAATGATAGTTTCTACCCTGGGTGAACTAGGACCACTAGAAACATGAGAAGCAAATCCCGAAGATGGAGTAGCAGCAGGTTCAGTTTCAGGTTCAGAGATTTCAGGTTCTTCGGCTAATGAACTAGTAGAAGTAATGCTACTAGTAACTTCGGAAAATGAAATCGATTCAGAAATATGTTCTGTTTCTTGAACTAGATGATCAAGATGTATGATTAATGAATACTCTCTGGCCTTTGGTGACTCAACTGTACTTTCACTAGGTGTGACAAGAGCTCGCAACCCTTCAAGTTGACTTGGTGTAAATTCGGGAGGCTGCCCCTGAAGTCGACGGGATTGTCTCGGTAATTCAGCCACGATTAATTATTTAATTAATTCACACAAAAACAAAGAAATTTTCAAGAAAACCACCTAAAGTCTCTAAAGAACCAAACAAGTTGAAGCACATGCCTAATAAATCTAGGAGATCAAACCACACACAAACAGTATCTTTCCGGATCGAAAACACTAGTTGGTGATGAAATCCAACGTCGCAGAATTCAATCAGAAAATGGCGTTGG
>APFE031757014.1:0-56569 GCA_000404065.3 Pinus taeda | reverse complement strand
TTTAGTGATCCTCCCCAACCCTCTGGCCTGTGTTTTATTTATAGGCCAAGAGGAGGAGGTTCAGGATATTCTTCCTAAGGGATGAGATACACAAATGGTGGGATAGGGGATCCACAAAAAGAGGGAATTAGCTCCATGACGAGAGGGGAAAGGCTTGAGTAAGAATCAATTTGAAGCTTTTAGTTGGGAAAGATTCGACTAACAAAGCTTCTAGATTTTACTTTTTATTTTTTACTTCCATTGAGTCATGTGCGTAGTGCATAGTGCAAGACAAAGCACATTTTTGCGCTGAATTTAATAGTCAAGTCTGCGTATGTGCAAAAACTTGATCGGGAATTGTACATGCAATCAAAAATAGATTTTTGTGCCTTGTAATCCAGAAATTTCATTCTCTTCAATATTTTTTAGGTTCTAGCCTTGCAGGGGGATGCTTTGAAACACTTTGATGGATAACAAAAGATCGACACTGATGGTCATTTTCCTAATGCGAAAAAATGATGTGTAATAACCCTAGAGATTGCAGTCCTTAGTAGCAGGTTTCCACATGTTTGATCAAGGATTTCATTATTGGTTCCCAATTAAACAACTGTACGAGATTTTAACACCAAATTCTTCTTCGCACTCTCTAGATTGTACTGTTCATCTTGGAGATAATCATCCTTATCGGTGGCAATCCTCACATTTATTAAAGGTTTCCATCATTGACCGGAAATAAACAAATTTCTCACATGTTCAACTTCAACTCAATACATCACATGTGTAGAGTTTGTAGAAATTTGAATAATATAACACTTATTCACAGAGATTATCATGATTATACACTATTTGCGGAATGCATGCATAATACATAACCTCCTCTACCGTTGATCATCAATTTGTGGAATTAAAAAAACAAACGCATGCGCACATTGAAACATCAATCACACATATCAACACAGTATGTAATGGGGAAAGCATACAACTGAAAACCCCCAACTATCTGTATATTATAATGATAGAGAACATGTAACAATACATAGTAGAATACTCCTCACAAGTACTCAGTACTATCTCCACATGCTACACAGAAGCTAACTCAGATCTGAACAAGCCACGGGTTCAAATCTCCTCCACTGTTTGCCTGCCTCTACTGCGCAATCAAAGTTGAGAATAGATGAGATCCAAGTTCGAATTCCCTTGGCTTGTACTGCGCAATCCTCATTGGCAATCTCAATCAATGATTGTGCAAATCTTATGCACAGCTGTAGTCACAACCGATAGTAGTCTCACCCTTTCACCCACCTCTAACACTTGCCTCCACTGAACTGTCCATGCACTGAGTTAACTGATGTATTCTTTAGTTGATTTATGAGTTAATAATTAGTGAATTAATTAATAATTAATTCACACCACTTATCACTAGTGTATTTGTCAGTTAGACTAAATACAACTAGTTCAACTAAGTCAAACTGAACACAACTCCACCAAACTCAATCACATGAGTTCTAACTGATGTCCATCATGCAATAGCTCAACTAACCCATAGGAAAAGCATATTTCCTTCTAGCAGTTGATGTGCCACATCGGTAGCTCGAACTAAGGTGCTGCAAGAGGATAAGATAATGTTTATAGTCCAAATATTATTAAGAGCTAATAATATTCGATTGTTCTATTTTTGACTGGCAGTCTAAAAATAGACTCCACCCATATGTCTAAAAATAGAGCTCCATCTATTTTTACCAACATGACCAATCATCCATAAATAGCATCATGTCACTCATAGACCATGATCCATATGTCTAAAAATAGACATAGTCTAAAACTAGACTTTGCGCCAAAAATAGCCTGCGGGCCGACTTAGTGAAGGAAACCTCTTTTCACTAAGCTCCATCATATTGTTGCATTTTCAACAATAAACCAATGAAAGGATCAATTGGCGTAGATTACTGCAAGCATGTGATAATTGGTGATATTGTTGATATCCAAAATCCTTTTGTATAAAATTCTTGATTGATGTGCTCGTGGTTCTATAAATCCAAGAAGTTGTAATAACTGGAGAGAGAATGGGTAAAAACATAGAGGATTGATACCATAAATGTTCCACCACTCTTTAAACCATTCAGGTGAGGGGTCTTGGTCTTCAATTTGTGTAACTTGAATCCCATGATATCTAAAAGAAAAATGCACATTATAGAAAAACAAGTTTATTTTATTTTCAAAACACATACCTGTATACCAAGCTTTCTCTTGGCATTCATGATCTTCAGAGTTCTGAAGGATGGGTGGCAATAGGAAGCAATCAATGTAGATTTCACAGTAGATTAGATTTTCATCTACATATTTGTGTAATGTGAAATCAAGATATCTCAAATCTTGAAGAAAACTTAAAGCTTCAAAAGCTTCATGATTTCTTTGCATTTGATCATCCCATGAGAAATAATGTTGTCCAGTTCCATGCCAATATTTGAGTTCTTTCATTGGAAACCAATCTGCTTGATAATCGAGTAGAGGTTTCTGTAGATTCAAAGTGTGAGAATCATCAACACATTCAATGTGAATGTCATTTTCTCATCTTCTTATGACGTTACATCTTAGATTATTTACATCATTTCTCTGTAAACATTCCTGGATCGGAAGATCTGCGAAGGAATTCTTAACTCCATAAATGAACTCTACATTAAAATGAGACTGGGCCAATGTCATTATCCATCTAAACATTGTTGCATCTTCAAAGTCACATTTATGGATAGCAAACTTAAGGGCTTGGCAATCTGTTTTGACTGTAAAATGTATATATATCACAAAATCTTTGAATCTGGAAATGCCAAGGCAGACAACTCTAAGTTCTTTCTTTAGGTTGGACCGATTTTTTTTGTAGTTGACCAAATTCCAGAGGCATACTGGTGAATTTCATATTCCAGTTTCTTATTATTAGGATCATGTGGTAGAAAATTTCACCCCATACGATATCACTGGCATCTGTAATATGGTTTTAGGCCATTATTCATTGATTGTGCTTAAAGGAGAAATATTCCTAATTTTCCTTTAATTCTTCTGACTGCCTCTGTTAAATCCTCTGCCAGCGGAATTGGATCTTTTTGCAATCTTTTATTCAATTAGACTTTGTCTTGGGCACAATGTCTGACAAATTTCAAGATGCAACTCAAATTACCCAGGAATATTTGTAGTTGAGTTTTATCAGTGATTTTGTCTAGAAATTTATCTATGAGATCAAGACTATGTTGCATAATGTAATACGATCCATATTGAATCATATATCCCAAGAAATCTATCATAGTCTGAAATAACTGCATTTTTTGAATCTCATAAAACTATACCTTTTTATTTGACTCTCTTGTAGAATATATTAACATGATTTATATGAGAGGGAATATCTGTAGAATGAATTAGAACATCATCAATATATATACCAACTACAAAGCACACACAACAAAAGCGAGAATGTGGAGATAAACAAGATCCATGACTAATAATTTAATCATAGAGAGGCAAGAGACTCCTCTACTGTGCAATCTCACATCATGAATATGTTTTTTAATATATTTGAATATGAATGCCAACAAGAGTATTAGTTCATAATAAATACCATGTCTGCTTAATTGCTCCAATTCTGACAATTCTTCTGAACAATATCCTCGTGTCGAAACACAAACTCTAGCCCAACGGTCTACTTCTGCAACATTGTGACTTCTTCAACCTTAACAAGGCTCATAGAAGTTCAAGAATATAATCCAAAACAATCTAAAAAGGAGACATATATTTACAGAAATTGAGGAATCTTTATTGATGAACTTTAAAACTCAAGTATTACAAAGTTTCTTCTCAAGCAATACAGAGTTACTTCTCAAGTAGAAAGGCTCTCTAAATTTCTCAAAACCTGAATGTCTCTCTTCCCTAGTCTTCATCTATTTATAGATCCTCCTAGTTCTAGGTTTGGTGATACCTCCATATTGGATATGAGAGAATCTTACTTTACATCAAAATCAAATCCTTACATCAGATATGAGAGAATCCTGCTTTTGGGTAACCCGGAGGACATTCGCACAATATCTTACTTTAAATCAAAATCAAATCCTTACATCAGATATGAGAGAATCCTACTTTCGGGTAACCCAGAGGACATCTGCACAGTGATTCAATCATAAAATATTTTATATTTATTCTGATCCCTTTATTTAATTATATATGTCAGATTGATTACACTGTAAGAGATTCTTTTTCAGGGAACCTTACGAAAAACCTGTCTGCCACCAAAGTTGGATAGAAAGACATTACAAAATGACAAAATGTTCTAGTTTTTCATGAGAATAATGATGTTCTCTGAACCTAGTCAAGGAGTCATTATTAAAATACTATGAGTAAATTTCTTCCTCACATTCCCAAATTGGTACTTTAGCATATTCTAGTACTTCTTCTTGAAAAACGTAGTGGGCCAAAAGGATTTAAATCTAGATCTGTCATGGTGTGAAATGACTCATAGTCATGTGAAAATCCATTCATATTTCCCCCGAATCTTCTCAAGAAAAATTTTTGTGTAATAAACCAATGGAAGGATCCAGTGGCGCGGAGTGTTGCAAGCATGTGATCATTGGTGATATTGCTGATATCCAAAATCCTTTTGTATAAAATTCCTAATTGATGTGCATGTGGTTCTATAAATCTAGGAAGTTGTAATAACCAGAGAGAGAATGGGTAAAAACATAGAGGACTGATACCATAAATGTTCCACCATTCTTTAAACCATTCAGGTGTGGGGTCTTGTTCTGCAATTTGTGTAACTTGCATCCCATGATATCTAAAAGAAAACTACACATTATAGAAAAATGAGTTAGCTTTATTTTCAAAACACATACCTGTATACTAGGCTTTCTCTTAGCATTCATGATATTCAGAGTTCTCGAGGTTGGGTGCCAATAGGAAGTGATCAATCTAGATTACATACCAGATTAGATTTTCATCTACACCTTTGTGTAATGTGAAATCAAGATTTCTCAAATCTTGAAGAAAATTAAAGCTTCAAAAGTTTCATCATTTATTTGCATTTGATCATCCCATGAGAAATATTGATGTCCAGTTCCATGTTGATATTTGATTTCTTTCATTGGAAACCAATATGCTTGATAATCAAGTAAAGGTTTTTGCAGATTCAAAATGTAAGAACCATCAACAGATTCAATGTGAATCTCATTTTCTAATCTTCTTATGACGTTACGTATAAGATTATTTACATCATTTCTATGTAAAAAAATTATGTCTGAGAATATATGCGAAGGAATTCTTAACTCACGAAATGAACTCTACATCAAAACGATACTGGGCCAATGTCATTATCCATCTAACCATTTATGCATCTTCAAAGTCAGATTTATGGATAGCAAACTTAAGGGCTTGCCAATCTGTTTTGACTGTAAAATGTGTATAGATCACAAAATTTTTGAATTTGGCAATGCTAAGGCAGACAACTCTAAGTTCTTTCTTTAGGCTGGACCAATCTTTTTGTGTATTTGACCATATTCCAGAGGCATACTGGCAAATTTCATATTCCATTTTCTTTTTATTAGGATCATGTTGGCAGAAAATTGCACCCCATTTGATATCACTGGCATCTGTAATGATGGTTTTAGTTCATTCTTCATTTATTGTGCTTAAATGAGAAATATTCCTATTTTTTCCTTTCATTCTTTTGACTACCTCTGCTAAATCCTCTGTCCATGGAATTGGATCTTTTTGCAATATTTTATTCAATAAGACTCTGTCTTGGGCACAATGTCTGACAAATTTGGAGATGTAATTAAAACTACCCACGAATATTTGTAGTTGAGTTTTATTAGTGATTTTGTCTGGAAATTTATCTATGAAATCAAGACAATGTTGCATAATGTAATATGATCGATATCAAATCACATATCCCAGGAAATCTATCATAGTCTAAAATAACTTCATTTTTTAATCTGATAAAACTATACCTTTTTCTTTGACTCTCTTGTAGAATATATTAGGATGCTTTATATGAAAGGGAAATATCTATAGAATGAATTAGAACATCATCAATATATATACCAACTACAAAGCGCACACATTGAAAGCGAGAATGTGGAAATAAACAAGATCTATGACTAATACTTTAATCATAGAGAGGGAAGAGACTCCTCTACTGTGCAATCTAGCATCACGAATATGTTTTTGAATATATTTGAATATGAATTCTGAAAAGAGTATTAGTTCATAATAAATACCAGGTCTTCTTAATCTCTCCAATATTTGACAATTCTTATGAACAATATCCTCGTGTCGAAACACAAACTTTGACCCAACGGTCTACTTCTGCGACTTTGCGACTTCTTCAACCTTAACAAGGCTCATACAAGTTCAAGAATAGAATCCAAAACAATCTACAAAGGAGACATAGATTTAGAGAATTGAGGAATCTTTATTGATAAATTTCAAAACTCAAGTATTACAAAGTTGCTTCTCAAGCAATACAAAGTTACTTCTCCAGAAGAAAGGCTCTCTAAATTTCTCAAAACCAAATGCCTCTCTTCCCTAGTCTTCATCTATTTATAGATCCTCCTAGTTCTGGGTTTGGTGGTAGCGCCATATTGGATATGAGAGAATATTACCTTACATAAAATCAAATCCTTACATCAGATATCAGAGAATCCTGCTTTTAGGTAACCTAGACCACATCTGCATAGTATCTTACTTTACATCAAAATCAAATCCTTGCATGAGATATGAGAGAATCCTGCTTTCGGGTAACCCGGAGGACACCTGCATAGTGATTCAATCATAAAATATTTTATGTTTATTCTTATCCCTTTATTTAATTATATATGTCAGATTGATTACACTGTAGGAGATTCTTTTTCAGGGAACCTTACGAAAAACATGTCTACCACCAAATTCATACAGAAACACATTACAAAATGACAAAATGTTCTAGTTGTTCATGAGAATAATGATGTTCTCTGAACCTAGTCAAGGAGTCATTGTTAAAATACAATGAGTAAATTTCTTCCTCACATTCCCAAATTGGTACTTCAACATATTCTAGTACCTCGTCCTGAAAAAGTAGTGGGCCAAAAGGATTTAAATCTGGATCTGTCATGGCATGAAATGACTCATAGTCATGTGAAGAGCCATTCATATTTCCCCCAAATCTTCTGAAGAAAATGTTTCGTGTAATAAACCAATGAAAGGATCCATTGGTGCGGAGTGCTGCAAGCATGTGATAATTGGTGATATTGTTGATATCCAAAATCCTTTTGTATAAAATTCCTGATTGATGTGCCTGTGGTTCTGTAAATCCAGGAAGTTGTAATAATTGGAGAGAGAATGGGTAAAAACATAGAGGACTAATACCATAAATGTTCCACCATTATTTAAACCATTCAGGTGTGGGGTCATGTCCTTCAATTTGTGTAACTTGCATCCCATGACATCTAAAAGAAAACTGCACATTATAGAAAAATGAGTTAGTTTTATTTTCAAAACACATACCTGTATACCAGGATTTCTCTTGGCGTTCATGATCTTCAGAGTTCTGAAGGTTGGGTAGCAATAGGAAGTGATCAATATAGATTTCATAGCAGATTATTTTTTCATCTGTATCTTTGTGTAATGTGAAATCAAGATTTTTCAAATCTTGAAGAAAACTTAAAGCTTCAAAAGCTTCATCATTTCTTTGCATTTGATCATCCCATGATAAATAATGTTGTCCAGTTCCATGCTGATATTTGATTTCTTTCATTGGAAACCAATCTGCTTGATAAGCGAGTAGAGGTTTATGCAGATTCAAAGTGTGAGAACCATCAACACATTCAATGTGAATCTCATTTTCTAATCTTCTTATGACATTACATCTAAGATTATTTACATAATATCTCTATAAAAATTCCTGGCTGAGAATATCTGTGAATGAATTCTTAACTCTAGAAATGAACTATACATCAAAACTATATTGGCCCAATGTCATTATCCATCTAACCATCGCTACATCTTCAAAGTCACATTTATCGAGAGAAAACTTAAGGGCTTGGCAATCTGTTTTGACTGTAAAATGTTTATAGATCACAAAATCTTTGAATTTGTTAATGCCAAGGAAGACAACTCTAAGTTATTTCTTTAGGTTGGACCAATTTTTTTGTGTAGCTGACCAAATTCCAGAGGCATACTGGAAAATTTCGTATTCCATTTTCTTTTTACTAGGATCATGTTGGCAGAAAATTGTACCCCATTCGATATCACTGGCATCTGTAATGATGGTTTTAGGCCATTCTTCATTGATTGCGCTTAAAGGAGAAATATTCCTAATTTTTCCTTTAATTCTTCTAATTGCCTCTGTTAAATCCTCTATCCACGGAATTGGATCTTTTTGCAATCTTTTTTCAATAAGACTCTGTCTTGGGCACAATGTCTGACAAATTTGGAGATGTAATTCAAACTACCCAAGAATATTTGCAGCTAAGTTTTATCAGTGACTCTGTTTGGAAATTTATCTATGAAATCAAGACTATGTTGCATAATGTAATATGGTCCATATTGAGTCACATATCCCAATAAGTCTATCATAGTCTGAACTAACTTCATTTTTGAATCTGATAAAACTATACCTTTTTCTTTGACTCTCTTGTAGAATATATTAAGATGCTTTATATGAGAGGGAATATATGTAGAATGATTTAGAACATCACCAATATATTTCTTCAAGAAATCATCCATACCTTAAAAAGTTTCATCCATAATCCTCTGGAAGGAGGATGGAGCATTTACTACTCCAAAGGGTATAATATTCCATTCAAAATGTCCTTCTAGTACTGAAAAAGTTGTTTTCCACTTATTTTCTTCTTTTATCCCTACTTTCCAAAAACCGGACTTTAAATCAAACTTGGAAAATATTTTTGATTGTGATATCTAAGAGAAAAGCAATGAGGGCTTTGACAAGGGATAATCATCATAATCAAGAACATTATTCAGAGGCTTGTAGTTTACTACCAATCTTGGTTTTCCTCTGATAATCTCTGAGTGTCTGTTGACATAAAATCCAAAACAAGAAATAGGGATATGAGATTTTCTGATCCTTTTCGCAATAAGGATTTTATTTCTTCTTTACAATACCTGAGTTGTTCAGAATTCATCAGTATTGCTTTTGATCTTCTGATTTTTCCATGAAAATCATGTTTCAAAGGCAATTCTACTTCATGTTTATGAATATGCCAAAAGGAATTTGGATCTTCAGAACAACAAGATTTTAGTTTATGAGAGATATCACTTATTTCTTTTTCAAATTTGCCTTTCAGAACATTTTCATCAATATTGAGCATTTCTTTCTTCTTCCTCATCTTTGCCAAGGTATTCTTTAACCTGTCAATTCTGCTCAATCTATTTGAAGAATTGGAATGAATAAAAGGATAGAAATAATCTATACCTTTGAAGAGAAGAAAATATCCCCATTTCTGTGATTTTTCATCATAAGTGCTTCCATGTCTTCTAAAATTGCTCATGAAAGGAGTTCCTAAGTACATAGCACAATCAAGCCCTATGATTAATGGAGCATGAACTTGAATTCCTTCAGATTGAGAAACGAAGACATCTATTATATCTTCTTTCATTGTCTTGATTTCTCCACTTGCAGTAACAACTCTTGGACACTTTCTCTTTTGTCTTTGAGGATAGGGAATTCCAGTGCTGCTTACTATGTTCAATCTTGAACCTATTTCAATTAGAACCTTCCACCATTCTATGGAAGAACCAATTCTGATTTTAATTTTCACATAGTAAATTACATCTGCGTTCATTGCATTCATTCCTGATCTAGATCTAGGATCTTCAAATTCTTCATCCGGAATTTCAAAGTCTTCAGATTTGAAAATCTCTTTCATTGGATCATGATATGGATCAAGTTGTCTTTTTGGTTCTTTCTATTCTATATGTGAAGATTCTCCTTTTGTGGGTTGTGCATGTAAAGAATGTATATTGTGCCCCTGATGTGCTTCAATGCATAGCCTTCTATTCTCTTTGACTTCTTTTCTGAGATCTTTGATATCTTAACTAATTGCAGGAAGTGTTTGAGGAAGATCATATTCAATTTTTGTTGTCTAAATTGTCTTGTTAGACCATCAACTGAAAATAAGCCTACAGAAGGAATATAACTATGTTGATGATTTATTTGTGTCTTTTATTGTTCTTGATATTGTTGTAACTTGGACTATTGAAGATGGGTCATCAGCAATACTTTATACATTTCTTTGAGTTTTGGATCATCAACATTAACCATTTGTGTAAAATAGTTTCTAGAAAGCTCATCATGATCTAAGCTTTCATTTGATAGTGTTCTGAACATCTTGACTGCATTACATTTGCAAATGTTAAGATCACTGCATTCACAGAGTACTTGAAAACATTCATTACAGTGTGGATCTTTGCAATATTCAACTTCAAAATCTTCTTCTTCATAAATAGCATGTATCTGGTCATTTAGATCATAATAATTTTCTGAATCTAATAATTCTTCATAGCTAGAAGGGAGATCAATAATATTTATTCTTATAGCTAAATTGTTTCTTCTTACCAAATTGTTGTTTGTCTTTTTTCACTTTTGGACAATTTGGAGCAATATGTCATTTTTCATTGCAATGGAAGCAAAATATTTGCTTCTGTTTTGGCCTTTGATGAAACTGGTGTGTTTTTTTGTATTCTCTGGGAGGCCTTCTATGGGATCTAAAAGTTTTCTTAGAGTAAGCTTTATTTTTAAAGCGACAATGACCATATCCCCCTAAACTTTTAGAGCCATGTAAATTTCATTGTTTACATAGTTGTTGATAGCCATGTGGTTTAGTAGAGCTGGTGGCAACTTGAGCAACTTTCATCTGAGAGCAAAGTTCAACAATGATAGCTTTAATAGCTTGCCTTATAACACCAAATTTATAAGCACCAATCTTTCTAGGAAGCTTATTCAAAATGGCAGTAGTTTCCCAATTTGTTAAAGAAGCAATGAAGATTTCTTTCCATTTGGGATGTAGAATCATGTCAGAAGAAAGAGTATGTAGACAATGGAGATATTCCATAAAATATTCATCAAAATGTTGCATATTAGTAAGCTTCATGGATGTAAGTGTGACTGCAAAAAGTTCATTATTGATCTGAGGATAACCACAAAAATTAACAAGAATGCCATGCATTAGGCAACGAATCATGTTATTCACAGGTAATGAAGTCTGTGGATCCATATATGTAGTATTATCTAGGTTCATTACCAAAGATGTTTCCCAAGAAGGAATGAGGACAGGATCATAATGATTTAATGCTTTAAGCCAAGAATAAAGGAGTCCTTCGAATCCACTGATGATTTTCCTAGTTGCATTTATTGGAGAAATGTCATCTACTAAATATGTGCGGTAGCAGACCAACATGGATCTCAATGTAGACAATATTTATGCTTCAAAACAATTGTCAATATTCCATGAATATGTGGAAGAAGCAGACCAATATTTATGATATTCTGATTTCATGACATCCCTTTTATCAAGAACAGGTGACCATGAAGAATTGCAAGAACCTCTATCAGTAACTTTATGTACAGTTGTATCTTTGGGTTCTTCTTCATCAGAAAATGAAATTAGATCAAGAATGTCTTTTGCTATCTGAAAAGTTTCTTTATCAGGAGGAGAAAAATTATTCACAAGAAACTCTAAATCTTCTAGAGTAGGAGGAGCAAAGGGTGTTGCTTCAAATTTGTTGAGTACTGTATCAAAACTAGAAGGCTTATTAGGATCATCTCTTGATTTCAACCACTCAAAAACTGTCATTTTATGTCCAGGGATTGAGGAGTTTAGACTGGAAAACATGCTAGGATTAGCCATAGGAGCATAAACAAGGGTAGCTTCTGGTCTAGGAAAATTGATATCACTAGGATTCTTCATTTTTTATGGAAGAGTAGTAGGAACAACATGGAAAGGAAATTGATCTTGAGGATCTGAGAAATCAGTAGTAGCTTTAAAAGTAGGATCAGGAGTGTTTTTATTTTTCAGACTTTCAACAGAAGTAGAGACAACCCAAACTTGTTTCTTTACTACTTCAAGTGACGTTTTTAAGCTTGTCATCATATCCTGATTCTTATTTGCTACTGAATGTACTTTGCCAATCCATTTGGAATTATCATTAATCCCTTTTTCTAAAACAGTAATAGTTTTAGCAATATGAAAATCATTTGATCCAAGAGTTTTTATTCCATCTAGTAATTGATCTCTGATAAAATCTACCTTTTCAAGAATTTTATCAATTATTTCTTGGACTATTTTATTTTCTCTAGCTGCATATTGATGATTTCTTTCTAGATGTTTAATAAAAATAACTATAGAAAGATTGTCCAATTTGTTGCTGCAACCGATTCCCTGTCTGAAAGATGTGATTGGTCAGACCGAAGTGGAAGTAACTTAAAAATCTTATCATCTTGTCTAATAACAAGATTTTTCCAAGGAGGAATTATTGTCTCAGTGCTAAGAATAGTGCCATCTATTAATTCCCATTTGTGTTGTGGCACTTCTATCTGTAAGGCTGACCCTTGCATCATATTCACTCTAAGGGTTTGATAGATGTGTTCTAACAAAAGCTGCCCTTTCATCTTGACATATTGTAAATGTTTTGGAACATTTGATTTTTGCAACATATTTTTATATTTATCATCTATGTGAGGGATGATAAGAGGTCCAAGAATTTCTACTAGATTTTTCTTAATCTTTGTTTTTATATCTTCACAAGATAGATTCTTGAACTTTTTAACCAAAGCCATTTCTGCTTCATTTGTACTTGGATAATAGAATTCATAAAAAGAAATCCATTAGTTATTTTGTTCCATCCAAGCTTTCCAAATTTCATTGTTGACTTTGTTGATTGTTGACCTATCTTTCTTTGAATAAGTTTTCATTTCTTCACCGTATCTATACTCTTGCTGATGAATATACAGATCCCAGTTAAAAATTTTCTTATACAATTCATTTAAGGGATCATAAGGACTTATTCCTTTGTATATCTTAAGAAATTGGATGATTTATTCATCAAAAGGAAGTTGTATTTTACTAGGAATCTTATTCCTAGGATCCAATCTATAGCTGGGGATTTCTTCTGGATATCCTAAGCCTTTTGTAGCAGATTTTCCTACTCATTGAAGAAAAATTTCTTCATGAGCTGAAAAAAGGAGTACACTTTTTATATTCCTGTGTTTGATTTCTAGAACTTGGAACAAAATGAATCATGTTTATTCTTCATCTGTATTTATCCTGTTCTTTCTTTTCATGGGGTTTTGGAAGACTAGGAGTTTGCTAAAAAACGTTTAGAGAACAATGAGGATGATTACATACATATGGTTGTAAAAATTGTGGAATTTGGAATGTTGATTGCATATTAGTTGTTCTAGGAGGAACAATTTTTGAATGTTGAGACTGAAGAGTTTGTGCAATCATATTTGATAACAAATTTCCTCTATTGCATCTATTCCTGAAGGATCACCAAGTCCTTCATATGATCTTACTTCTGATTCAATATTTTACTAAAATTTTCTATGAATTGATATGCTAGCCTACATGTCCTATGAAACTTCGCACATCTCATTGATTTGATAGTGTTGGAAATTGAAAAATGACTTCAAATTTAGTTGGATCGACTATTATCCCTTCTAAAGATGCATGATATCCCAATACAATCCCTTCAATTAGAAACCTATATTATTTCTCATTGTTCATAACCAAATTGGTTTCTATGCATCTTATCATAATTGTTTCTAAGTTAATTAAAGCTTCATCAAAAGAATTTCCATATACTGAAAATTCATCCATGTATAGTTCTACACATTCTTGTGTGAGAACTGTAGGAAATACTGGGGCAGGGGGGAATCAGTATTTCTTTTTCCAACTATTGTTTTAATAGTTAAACAATTTATATTCAGAACACAAGATGAACAACAATAATAAATGCTTTTATTAATATAATATTTGCAGTAAAATAGATACAATATATAAGTGGTTGCAATCAGTTCCAAGCTCCAACTCAGACTTTGATGAGGCTCCAACCTCCAGAGCACCGACTCTATTTTGCCAACACACCAAACTTGGACTTAGGAGCACCAACTCCCAAGGACTTCAATCCTTCTATTTCCTGAGACATCAGTTCCAAGGACACCCATCCTTCCTAGTTCTGAGGCATCAACCCCAGGGACTCCTATCCTTCTTACTTCTGAAGCATCAACACTTAAGACTCCAATCCTTCTCACTTCTAAGGCACCAACCCCAAGGGTTCCAACCCAATCTTGTCAAGGCATGTTTGATAGTAATCTTCTGCTCTTAGAACTCTTCTCTCTTGAGTTCTATCTGTTTACAACTTCATCGTAGTCTCCAAGCTACAGTATCAATGACAACTAGTCTTCTTATGAAGAAGTCTTCACAACTCTTCATACTGCCCACACAGAGTGTTCAATACCCTTCATGCTCTCTGATAATGTCTTCACACAACCTTAGTCAGTTTACTGTTAGCTGCACTAAGCTCTGCATAAAGAACAACTTCCTGTTCAACCTTATGTTCTCTACAAGATACTTTTCCCCTTCGAATGTGTGTTGTCTTGTTGGCCCTTTGGCCCTCTTTCTGTTTTGTTGGATCCTCTAATTGCCTTTGTCTCCTCTAGATTATTTTCCACAACGTTTTAATAGCCTTGAACAACACCCACGATAGCATTCAATAGCCTTCCACACCATTCAACACTCTCTTTTCAGGATTTATTCATTCCTCATGCCTCTGTCTATCGGTTCCCCTCTTCACTGGCCCTTTAGCTTCATCAACGTTCGCTTGCTTCTTTGGCTTCCCGGCTTTGAGTTTCCCCTCTCTATTTGTGCTCATAGGACATGTTAAATCATGAGAGAGAGCCAAATATACAAGGAATACTTATTACAAGTTAAAAACCTGTAACAACATTCCTTTTATCAATAATTGTTTGACATACACATGGATTTTCAATGTAACGGACATGCCGCATTGTATCACAACTACAATTGGTGTGATTCAGCTCACTAAACTACCGTTTAGGCCTCCTGAACTATTGGGAGCATTTAATAGTGCATTTTTGCCTCCAAACCTGCCAAATATTCAATTACACAGGACTTATGAGTAAAACAGGTGAAACTATTAAAGAGAAGACTTCAAATTTAATTTACTTGCGTCTATTCCTGTATCAGGTCCAGCCTTTATCATAATAGGGGCTCAAGGCTTCTAGGAGTTCTTTATATAGCAACACCATGACATCGTCAATGGCCGATGGGCCGATCCTCCTATGGAAGTGATATAATAATAGGGTGCTATATAATAGGACTAGCGGGTCCGCATCCATTATTGCAATTGCCACTTTGGGAGGTTCTTCTATAATTCAAGCTTAAAACATTGTCGATGGCTGATGGCCGATACCATATGTGATATTATGTTAAAATATTTATAATAGGTCCGTCGGGTCCATATTTCTATCACAATCAACTCTTTCATGTGGCAAGGCTTTACAGCTTGCAATATAGTGACGGACGTGATATTACAATAGGTGCGATATAATAAGGTCACGAGTCTGCATGCATTATCACAATTAAAGGTTTCGGGGATGGCAACCCTTTTGAACTTTGTGATATATATATTGCTCCACTGTTTTAACTTTGTTTTTATGCTCCTCTGCTTATGCACCTTACTCTTGGCATATGCGATAACTCTACTCCTTTGACAGTCCTTCCTTTGGCATTGTTGCTCTGACAGTTGTTAATGCATATATAGATGGGTTTTGCCTCCGATATCTCCCGATTGTGTAATCTGCTTTCTTTGATGGTTCTGTTTTGGCATATAATATATTATATATATATATATATCTATAATATATATATATATATATCTATATTTATATTATATATATTATATATTATATATTATAATGTAACACATGGCTCCTCTTGTAGCTCCTCTTGCTCCAATGTGGCTCCTCTGGCTTGGTTGTGTCTTTCAAAGACCTCCTTGCATATATGAATGCCTCTCTTGCTCTAACATCCTATGATATGGTTTGATATACCTCCTTTAGTAACTCCTCTTGCTTATGGCTTGGCTATCCTAATGGCCTTGCTCCTGTCTCTTCATGGATCTTCTCTGCTTCCCCTTGGCTTCATATCATCATCTAGTATCTAGAATATTGCCATATTTACATCAATAACAACCTAGGTCAAAAATCTCCCCCTTTGTTATTGATGGCAATATTCTTCTTCTCTCCTCCTTTGACATCAATGGCAAAGGAGTGCTCTGGGACTCCCCCTATCAAATTGCTTCTGTTCTTCATGAATGGTAGATTTTCATGGGTCTGTGACTCCCCCTATCATGGTGCTCTTCTTATTTTTACTCAAGATAAAAGGATTGATGCTCTATCATCAATTTTCACATTATTCCCTCTTCATGTCTTAGAACTACTTTATCATGGCTTCAAAAACGATTAAATATGCTCTACTTCAATGCTTACAATCATATTTTAAATAACTATACACCAAGTGTCCAAGTTTAGGCTTTCATGCTTCAATTCATATTGTTGTCTTCATAGGGAGAATTGAGGGACCTTCATAGTCTGAATCAAGAGAAACTACCACCGAGATTGTCCATCTTATTGTCTTTCTTCAGGTATGAGTTCCTTTGTGTCACTATGCTTCTCCTTGAGTGACTTCCATCCAGTATTCACCTTTATTGCATTTGGATGAAAAAGGTGAGGGGTTGTGCCTTACTATTGCTATATTTTCTCAATGACCAGTCTTAGCATAAGTTATATTTGACTGCACCATACTCTCCTTTCTATGAGCCATCTTGTCCTTGTGTTCTTGCACACATCTCTGCATGTTATTTCCCTAGTAGATTCAGATATCAAGTCTATGCATGTCTTTTAAATCCAATTTCTGATTTTCATCTTCATGTAATGCTTCAGTTTTGTTATATGCTACCAACTTCTCTTATTTCAAACTCCATTCTAGATGTATCTATTTGTTTGAAGACTGCCTCTATTAGTGTCCATAATTAATCTATTCTCACATTAAATTCCTGAGTTAAGACATAAACTTATGTGATAACAACACCATGGTTGTTTGCCCTATTTCTTTAGTGTTAGATTACTTTCTCTGTTGTTCCAAATACTGCTCAGAGATTAAGTGGAAAGCATCTTTGAACAATCCACATACTGGTTACAAGATCTTATTCTTCAATGGAGTACTCCTAAGAAATGATCTTCATCAAAGAATGATTATTAATATATCTCAATAAGGATTTCATAAGGACCCTTTCACTAATAGCTTTGACAATAATGATCAAGAATCACAGGCTCCCCCTAACTATATGCATCATCTCCTTTTGGTAGGGTCTTCTCATAAAATGCTTAGATTGTCAAAATTCAGGCCAATGACATATGTCGTTGGCTGGAGAGCTCAGGGGAATTTCGGATTGTATTTCCTTCCTTCTCCATACTTGTGTAACTTTCTTCTTTTGCATGATTCTAGCTCGTGTAAGAGCACATGTTAAGTTACAATCATGTGCCATATGACCAATGTTATGACACTTGAAGCATTGTACATTTTTCATGAATAAGAATTCATGATTTCTTCCTACAAAATTGTTTCTTGGAGATTGTTGGGGACTATAATATATATCTCTATGAGATGGTTGGGGACCATAACATCTATCTTTATGATATGCTTTACAGTATTTTTCCATGTGACCAAAGTTTATACAAGAATAACAATAACAAAAAAATGAACTTTGGTGCCTAAGAGATGGAGGCTTCCTTGATGTACCTCTGAAGCCTTTCTGCCTTGAGATCCTTTGATGATAACCATTGCCTCTCGCATCTTTGACATCATCTATATTTCTTCTTGGAGCTGGATTTCTTCTCTGAGCAAGATTTATTCTTGGAGCAGGATTTCTTCTATTGTAACCTTGATTTTTCTCCTTGCCTTTGTTGGAACTGGGAGCATCACCATTTCTTTTTGGCTTCTTCACATCTCTTTTGTTTAAATCATTTTCATTCTTGTTTGAGGATTCACCTGCATACACGAGACCTGATCTATCAGATGGACATCTGTGATAGTTGAGCATGTCATCCAAGGCCTGAGAGCTCTTCAAGATTTTATTCCTCCCTTCAACCTTTGTTCTGAGGAAGACAATCGCTTCTTCCAATATTTCACATTCATTATTCTTCTTAGTAAGTTATTCCTTAGTTTCTTCCTTGATATGAGTAGCTTCATCTACTTCTATTTTAAGGGAGAAGATATCTAACTTTATTTTGAAGATTTCTTCATTCTTTGCTTGACTGCTCTCCATTTCTTCCTTGATCCTTGTAGCTTTACATGTTTCAGCCTATCCTTCTATGACTTCCAATGCTTCCACGGTCTTTTCAGCTCCTTGTACTTGTTTCCTTGCTTCTTGTAGTTGAGACTTGAGAGAGGAGACCTCTACCTTGTACTGACAAATCTCTTCTTCAAGTTTGTTCAAGCTCTTGTGTCTATGTTCAAGTTGACTTGACAAGGTATCTTCCTTCTTCTTTTCTTTATTCAATTGATTTTTCATGGATATGACTTCTTCGTGATGCTTTCTTTTGCTTTGATGAAATTCCTTCTTAAGCTTGGCAAGTTCTTCATCCCTTTCTTGTTCTTAAAGCTTGATGAGGTCAAATTTCTTCCTTGTTTGTTCTTGGTCACCATCTAGAGCTATCTTCTTAAGTTTCTCATTTTCCTTTTTCAAATTGTTAATCTCTTCCATGGAAGTCATAAGTTGTGTGAGGAGTCCTTCCACAAAATCTTTTTCAATCTCTTCATCTTCTAGGTCTGTTTTAGCCTTGATGTCATAATTCTCATGTTCAGCTTCTATGATGGGTTCTAGATTTCCTTCTAGATTTCCATCATCTTCTTGACTAATGGTCATGTTCAATGCTCCTTTTAAGTGAAGATCATGAAGTTTGTCCCACATTCCCTTTGCTGATGAATCTTTTCCTAGATTTCTCTTTACATAATCAGGTAGCCCATTCAAGATTGTCTTTACTGCTTTTGCATTGTACTCCTTGGATTCTCTATCCATAATATTGTCATTAATCACTGATTTACAGATTTCAATGCCTTGATTTTGTAAGAAATTCCTCATTCTTTCTTCCCATATGTTAATGTTCCCATTGAGCCTTAGAGCCTCCTCAAATTGATTGTCTTCTATTTTAGTAGTGGAGGGAGACACATAGGAGGATTGGAGACTTTCTTTCTTGACTTTGCCACTTGTGTTCTAAAGGTCGACCATCAAGCTATCAAGCTTTGAATGAAGGTACCTACTCTGATACCAACTATTGGAAATACTGGGAGGGGGGTTGAATTAGTATTTCTTTTTCTGACTATTGTTTTACCAGTTAAACAATTTATATTCATAACACAGGATGAACAGCAATAATAAATGCTTTTATTAATATAATATTTACAGTAAAATAGATACAATATATAAGTAGTTGCAATCAATTTCCAAGATCCAACTCAGACTTTGGTGAGGCTCGAACCTCCAGAGCACCAACTCTATTTCGCCAAGACACCAATCTTGGACTTAGGAGCACCAACTCCCAAGGACTTCAATCCTTCCATTTCCTGAGACACTAGTCCCAAGGGCACCTATCCTTCCTACATCTGAGGCATGAACCCCAGGAACTCCTATCCTTCTTACTTCTGAAGCATCATCCCCTAAGACTCCAATCCTTCTCACTTCTGAGGCACCAACCCCAATGGTTCCAACCCAATCTTGTCAAGGCATGTTTGATAGTAATCTTCTACTCTCATAACTCTTCTCTGCTGAGTTTTGTCTATTTACAGCTGCATTGTAGTCTCCAAGCTACAGTATCAATGACAACCAGTCTTCTTATGAAGGAGTCTTTACAACTCTTCATACCGCCCACACAGAGTGTCCAATACCCTTCATGCTCTCTGATAATGTCTTCACACAGCTTTAGTTAGTCTACTATTAGCTGCATTAAGCTCTGCATAAAGAACAACTTCCTGTTCAAGCTTATGTTCTCTATTGGCTACTTCTCCCCTTCGACTATCTGCTATCCTATTGGCCCTTCGGCCCTCTTTCTGTTATGTTGGATCCTCTCGCTGCCTCTGTCTCCTCCAGCTTATTTTCCACAATGTTTTAACAGCCTTCAAGAACACCCACTATAGCATTCAATAGCCTTCCACACCATTCAACACCCTGTTTTCATGTTTTATTCGTTCTTCATGCCTCTGTCTATCGATTTCCCCTCTTCATTGGCCCTTTGGCTTCCTAGCTTTCAATTTCCTTTGTCTATTTGTGCTCATAGGACGCGTTAATTCATGAGAGAGGGCCAAATATACAGAGAATACTTATTACAAGTTAACAACCTGTAACAACGCTCCTTTTATCAATAATTCTTGGACATACACAGGGCTTTTCAATGTAATGGACATGCCAAAGTCTATTGCAATTGCAACCGACATGATTTAGCTTAGTTAACTACCATTCAGGCCTCCTAAACTATCAGGAGTGCTTTATAGCATATTATGCCTCCAAACCTTGCACATGACAAATATTCAATAACATCATATTTATGACTAAAACAGGCAAAACTGTTAAAGAGCAGAATTCAAATTTATTTTACTTGTGTGTATTCTTGTATTGGGTCTAGTCTTTATTGCAACCAGGGCTAAAGGCTTCTAGGATTTCTTTATATAGCAACCCCATGACATCGTCAATGGTCGACGGGCCGATCCTCTTGCGGGCACGATATAATAATAGGGTGTAATATAATAGGACCATCGAGTTTGCATCTATTATTGCAATCACCACTTTCAGAGGTTCTTCTATAAGTCAAGCCTAAAATATTGTCGATGGCCGATGGCTGATACCAGATGAGATACTATATTAAACTGTTTATAATAGGTCCATTGGGTCCACAGTTCTATCGCAATCGGCGCTTTCATGTGGCAAGGCTTTACGACTTGCAATATAATGATAAACACAATATTACAATAGGTGTGACATAATAAGGTCGCGGGTCTGCATGTAGTATCACAATCAGAGGTTTCAGGGATGACAACCCTTTTGAACTTTGCGATATATATTGCTCCATTGTATATATATATATTATTATATATATATATATATATATAAGTATATTATATATATTATGTATCTATATATATATATAATATATATATATATATATATATGTATATTATATTATATATATTTATTATATATATATAGATTGCTTTGTTGTTTTAACTTTTCTTTTATGCTCCTCCATGCACCTTACTCTTGTCATATGCGATAGCTCTACTCCTCCGATAGTCCTTCCTTTGGCATTGTTGCTCCGATAGTTTTTAATGCATATATAGATGGGTTTTTCCTCCGATAGCTCCCGATTGTGTAATCTGCTTCCTCTGATGGTTCTCTTTTGGCATATATATATATATATTCTCTGTTCTGCTTGCTCTGATTGCTCCTATATCTCCGTTGACTCTATTTTGGCATATTATACACACACAGACACACACACACACACACACACATATATATATATATATATATATATGGCTCCTCTTGTAGCTCCTCTTGCTCCAATGTGGTTCCTCTGGCTTGGGAATGTCTTTCAAAGACCTCCTTGCATATATGAATGCCTCTTTTGCTCTAATATCTTGTGATATGCCATGATCTGCCTCCTTTGGTAACTCCTCTTGCTTATGGCTTGGCTATCTTGATGGCCTTGCTCATGTCTCTTCATGGATCTACTTTGCTACCCGTTGGCTTCATATCGTCATCTAGTATTTAGAACATTTCCATATTGACATCAATGACAACCTAGGTCAACAATCAACAAATAATTAAGATTTCCCTCTGAAATGTAGTCGATGCATTGCACAAACCAAATGGTAAGGCCTTATAAGCATATGTTTCCCAGAGACATCTGATTTTTTTTTTCTATTTTTCTTCTAAACTATATTAATTTGATTGTAGCTACTAAATTAATCTATGAAAGATAAATACTTTTTCCTAGCTAATGTATCTAGGAATTGTTCAATAAATGGTAGGGGAAAATGATATTTCAAGGTTGCTTTGTTTAATTCTCTATAGTATACAAAAATTCACCATTGTCTATTTTTATTAGGAATTATGAATAAAGGAGAAACCCATTGACTATTAAAAAATATAATTTTAATAACTCTTGAAGTCCTTTTCTCACTATCTCCTTTATAATTGGATCCATTTTTTATTGTGATTGCTTTTATAAGTCTAGCATTTTCTGTTGTATATTTAACAACCCATTTTGCTACACCCCGTGTAAATGTTCCTATGTGACTTTGTTATGTAATTTACATAAAAATGAAATTGATGTTTGAGTAGAAGGAGATAACAAGGATTCAAGATATAAGGAGGAGAGGTTTCTTTTGATGTGTTATAACCAGGCCACACTTACCTCATTTAATTCCATTACTTATCACCCAAATGAATTGAATAGCTTGCACAAACATGTAGTAATGTTTTGATATGGGTAGCCTAAGTGGAGGAAAATGTCCATACTATCCCCTTCCTCATTGAACATGATGGAGAGAGAATGATCATTTGGGAAAAGGGGAAGTCAGCACAAAAGCATGAAAAAGAAAGGAGAACACACAAAATACAAGAGAGAGAGAATGCAAGGGAATGAAAAGAGAAGTGAAGATGATGATAATGATGAAATACTAGGACCCATTATAAATAATAGGTGAAGAGAAGAGAAGATGATGATAATGATGAAATACTAGGAACCTTGCCTAGTATGATGAAAATAACTTTGAAACAATTGGAGATACACAAAATGTTCCCTTGAATGAATTTATCAAACCTTAGTGTAGTGAGATTCATTTGAGTATTTTCCTTTCATATACACTCGCACAAGTAATGTATGACCATTCGGTATCAATTAGTGATTTGGTGTTATTAGCTACAACAATTTCATAATTTTCATAATTCCCAATTCATCTGACTGATGCTATGTAAAGGATTTCTTGGATCGATTCCCTCTACCTCTAACCTTACTTGCACTAAGACATGGGTTTTATGTTCTAGGGCTTTGAGTGTTCCTTGGTTTCTTGCTTAGAACACATTTTTAAAACATCATATGGAATCTCTCTTCTTCCTCAATATGTGCCTTATGCACAAGTT
This sequence comes from Pinus taeda, assembly GCA_000404065.3. Classification (NCBI taxonomy): domain Eukaryota; kingdom Viridiplantae; phylum Streptophyta; class Pinopsida; order Pinales; family Pinaceae; genus Pinus; species Pinus taeda. The sequence continues at coordinate 33,334 of APFE031757014.1, read as the reverse complement.
GGTCTAAAAGTAGGCTCCCTATTAACACAATGATTATCATGCAAATCTATTGCACAATTTATTAAGAATAACAACAAATATGAAGGTGTGGCCGTGGAAGCCATTGTTGGACATGGTGTCTCGCCTTCTATTGTTGCTTGCCTTACTGATAATGATGAAATTATTGCAACAACAATTTTAGAACCTGTGAAAAATGTGGTGATTGTGATGATTAATTGAGAGTGCTAAAGGAGAATAAATTGATTTTTTCTCTATTGAGAAAAATTATAAATATATTTGTCTAAATTATCATGGATCACATGGATTTCTACAAAAATGAGTTTGAAACTCCCTGGAAGATACAAGAGATTACTACTCAAGGAACGTTGTTCTATGGATATTAGAGGACTGTTGTCTAGAATGTATCATAAAGGCTGAAGAATGTTTGAGATGTGAGAAAGAAAGAGTTTCTTATTATTTTCACTCTAGCACTAAGTAGAACTTATTATAGAAAGTAGAAAATGAAATCCTCTCTCACTATCAATCTCAACCTTTAGAAAATGAGTATTTAGGCTATCGTGCTTTTCTCATGGGAGGGAAGAAAGACAATATTTCAAGGATGTATAGGTTGTTTTGAAGAATATCCATGGGGGCTTCACTGAGAAGGCAATACCATATCATGTGTGTTCATATTGGGGTATAAAAAGTGAAAAAAAAAACCTAAAATAATATATTGACAGTATAATAAGGCCTAAAACGATTTTTTTTATTATATCTATATATCTACATATATATTATAGGGTATTGTTTATTCCATATTTTTGCCAAGCAGAGGGAAAATTACAGCTCAAGTCTGCATAATTTTACTCTAGAGTGTCGAGAGAGGGAGTGAACTTCGGGTTGAGGGAGGAAAATAAGTGAAGTAGGAGAGTGAAACAAACTTTAGGTTACATCTTGAGAGGAAACATTCAACAATTTGTAGCATGGTAACAAGGGGTTCATTGTTGAGTTTTATTGCAGTTTATACTGTAATAGGTTCTACATATCGGCTAGAAATGTAAAGTGGCCAAGTGTGACTTGGTTGGAAGGATCTTGGATAAGGGAGAAACAATACACATATTAGCATATTTAAAGTACATAGGACTAAAAGAAATTAGTGGGATGTGAAGACAACAACATATAGATCAAGAAGCTTGTATAAATATGCACTAGAGGGAATATGGAGTAGCGATGTTGAATCCATAGTGCAATATCTATTCAATCATAGACTTAAAAATCATTCTGCTTTTTTTGTACTAACCTACCTCTTAGGTGTGAGGTATCAACCTCATGCCCTGGGTGTGAGTTGCACGAAATGAACTACCTGACAATAAAAACAAAAGAATGGTTACAGGCATAGACAAGAACAAAAGAAAGGGTATAGCTTGAAATGAACTACCTACATATTTTGAGGAATGTGCGCCAAATGAATCCAGTGATTTGTTGCTATGTTATATGCATTATGAGCAACCACATTCTTTTTATCTGCAACTCTAGAAATTTATTCCGTTCCGCAGGTGTGTCTGAAATTGAAATCCTGACTATGTTATATGCATTATGAGCAACCACATTCTTTTTCTCTTCAACTCCAAAAATTTATTATATTCCGTGGGTGTGCCTGAAGTTGAAATCTCGTCCACATAAGAAATAACAAGCTTTTATGAGTATAAATGAGAGGAGGGAGCTAGATCTATGTGGGTAATTCTCCTTCCTCTACCTTCTAGTTAAGTCTTTATATGAATCAGAAGGGATTGTGCATAGATAGATTGAGAGGTTGTTCCATTTGAGAGCTAAAAGCTATACTTTACCGATATCTACATGCATGTTGGGGAGGAATTTACATTATCTACAAGATATCATTCATTACGAAGTTAGGAGTGATTCTCGGTTCATAATTCCACTATAAGGAATACCACCTGCCCACATATTATAATAAATTATTTAATCAAGTCAACTGGTTATTTATGTCATAGTTTGTAGGAGAGTTGAGAAGGTAGCAATCATACAGAAGTTTACCATTTATATTCATATCAGTCTAGAAGTAATAACTTATCCTCATTTATAATAATTTGGCTCTGAGTTTTGAAAATCTCCTTAAGGAGACTAGTGCAGGAAAAAACCCTTTTTGCATATATGTGCTTACCCTTCATTGTCACCTTTATTCTCGCAGGGAAAGGAAAATATCCTCTGTAATCAAATGCAAGTTCTTAGATCCACCTTCCTCTTCTCGATACCAATGGATTAAGATTGATTAGTCTTGAAGATTATTTCAAATATGCAGTATAAGTCGTAATTCTTCTAGTAACATGCAACCTTGGACTTAACCAATTACCTAAACCAACTACCATAAGATGATAGATGAAGAAAACTTGCTTTGGGAAAAGGTGCTACTTTCACTTTTGGGTGTTTCCAACTATAGATCCTAAGGAAGACCTAATCGGACTACTTAGGATGCCAACACAAAAATCCAGGTATGGCTCACGACTTAATCGTTGTGAAAAATGAACTTAAAATAGGTTGAAGTTTTTATTTTCATAATTATATGTTGATATATATTCCCTTTCTTGACTTTTTATGAACAATGGATATCCAATAGGTATTATGTTTCCTTGAAATCATCTCTTTTGTGTAGAAGCTCAGGTTTATTAATTGTAATTTTTTCATTCCATTAGTGCAATTTTAGTCTATTTTAACTAGCATGTAGTGTTAGTTTAGTGTCTCCTTGATATAATCCTTTCTTTATGTACGTTTGTGTTATATGATCTAGATGTGCCTTCTGCGTTGTATTTATCATGCTTGATCCAATAATGGATGGTTAATCATGTTCATAATAGGGAACAAAATAATGGATATTTAATAAGGTTCATGGACATGAAAGATTTGATAATTACCATGACAGGTTATCTTCAACCTTACACATGGGGGATTAGGCTCTATTTCATCGTGAAATTCTTATCAATAAATCATGGAAACATATTTGTTTCCCTATTAACTTAAGCATAAGGAGGGAGATTCACTAGAATTAGTATTTATGGCTCTGCCCAATTAGTCACTTGTCACAAGTTCAAAAGAAGGTAGGAATAATTACAAAAAATGTTTATCAGTATTGATTGCTATGTCCAATTAATTAGTTGTCACAAGTATAAAATCTAGTAGGAAGAATTAAAAAAACCTTCCATCAACCACCTCTCTTTTTTTTTTGAGGTCATACACCAATGGAATTATGAGGTGAAAAAGACGATTTATACTACATAGCCTCACTTGGAAAAGCCTTAGTAGGGTGTTATGTAAAAGGAAATACCCATGCCTCAAAGCGGAAATCATTAATATGATAACATGTATGACAACAAAAATATGCATAGACAAAATTTACATATTTTTATCCATTTTTTATTTTATAAAATTTCATTGTCTACCGTTTATAAAAGGATAACTCGATAAGGGAGTAACTCAAAAAGGAAAATGCAGTAAGTAAATCATTGAATTACTAATTTACGTTCTATTCATTGAATATCACTTTCGTCTCATCCAATCAATTAGATGCAAAGACAATGAGCCAATCATTGGATTACTACATGGTGTTTAGTATTTTCCATTACAATACATCTGAAGAAACTTCAACTACCTTGAAACTAGGTGACCGACTCCCTAAATATTGTAGATTAACCCCTTTCAAAATTTGTTATAATATTAAACTACAAACTGACTTTATTTTTGTGACTCCAATGTTCTTGAGATCGCTTTCTAGAGTTTTCTTCCTAAATCACCTTTCAGATAAAAATTAAAGGAAAATTAAAATTACCCACTGATCATAGATTTAGTCAATACACAATGGAATCTATTTATTTCTCCATATAGGTCTCCATAAAGTTAAGTTACATGTAAGTTTGGGCTATAGAATAGCCTCCTCACATTTGCATCCATCCTATTTCTCCAAACATCTATGAACAATCAGTTTGTTTAACCCTCATATTAAACAATTCATTCATAATTTGTTCACTAAATGCATCCTCATTGGCAACAACCTTCCACAATAGCTCCGATGAGTCTATAAAAGTAATCACCCATATTTCTTCTCTCTATCTCCTTGAACTCAGATTTGACAATTAGAGATTCCAATCCATCTTGAAGGTATTCCCAATTTTTTTATTCAGTCAACCAAGTACCTCATTGGGACATATTCTAGGATTTACAATTAGTAGATATGTCTGAGATTTAATTTTGAAGATGTACTGTGAATCCTCCAGCCTCAAGGTTTTATCTGAAAACCACTAAAATGTATTGATGTCATATTTCCAAGTAATAGACATTAAGAAATTAGGTCACATCCTTTACTATAACCCAATAATAGTCAAGCTCATTTTACTAATCCCATGCTTAGAATTATTCTTTGGCTGAAACCAATAATTCCAGAAATCATGACAATACGAGACCTAGTAATGGTCAATTTGAAAAAGGCAAAATAATGCTTTCACCCATCAACTTGGATTGAAAGAATCAAAGAAAAACATTGGTAGTGCACCATTATTGTGCTTACTCTTTTATTCTGATGTCACTGAAATGTTAAACTATAGTCAGTGTTTTTAAACCAGGATGTTCATATTTGAGCTTACACTAGCCTGACATGGCTTGACTAGTAATTTATAAATTTAATCTTAAAGCTGTAATGTCCAATTGGGATATGATCCTTCCTTCCATAGAAATCTTGATCCTTAGTTCACATTACCTTTCTTTATCTCCATTAGAGTCATAACCCTTGGTCTCCAATGTTCGAATAACTTGAATATGATTGACCAAATATACATTCTTATTTTTGTTCCTACTTATATGACTTCAATCTGATTAACTAAATTACAGAGATATAAAAAAAACCCAGAACCAACCCTAACTTTTGAATTTTTATTAGTATCATATTCTTAGTTTCACAAAGATAATTAAATGGTTGCATAAAAAAATCCTAGTCAAATATTTTCTTAATAAATATTCAAATATTTGTTACTAACTCTGCATGTAGCATCAAGTTCAAACTAGACAATAGATCATAAAATTATTCATCGTTGAAGATTGATTATGATTATGCTCCTCTTTTGAGTTTTGACCCTTGGACATGATAGCTGGGGAAGGTATTTCTCCTATATTTTTTTTATTTTCTTTTTAGAATCATGGACTTGTTCTTTGATGCACATTACCACTTTCACCAAATATTAAGGTCCTAATATAAAGAATTGATATTATGACAAACAAAGGGGTCACGTTTGTGCATGTATTAAAAATTTATCACCTTTTCATCTTTGTTATCGTTCTATATTTTTGAGCTTGAAGGAGTAAATATATTGGACAACATCAAACCACTTTTGAAGCTGGGATCTAGCCCTGCCAGCTTTAGAGAGGGATCTCTCTTTATGATTCAGCCTGTTTTTTTAAGTTGATTTTAGGCTAGTTATGATTATGGTTGGTTGTTTATTTCAATTTGGTTGATTGGTTTGGTTAGTTTCTCTGATCAAATTACTTTCTTTCCATTGGGCTATGGAGTCAAATATGTTGGATATTGCATCAAATGTTAAGATAATAATCACAAGGCAAGATAGTCGCATTTACTGGATCCTTAAAGTAAATTATGTAATGGAGAAGATGTGATTTTAGTAATGATTGAAAACAATTTAATAATTTTTCAATCAGAATTCAAAGGAAAAACATATAGATTGTAAAAACAGTCCAAATAAGGTGTTCAATTAACAAATCTTATTTTTCACACTTCCTATTTTACAATTAGATTTTCAAATGATTATAACGCAGAGAAAAACAATGGGAAAAACATCACGAGTAAATTACAACACAAGGATCATGTGAAATTATTTGTATTATTGACACTTCAACAACGTGGAAAAAAGTACAATGTTCAATACAAAAACTACACTGATCAGGAACCCAACCTCAATACTTCGAATGAATGAGGTATTTAAACAAAATTTCCAAAAAGATTACAATCAATGCCATATTGACATGGAAATCTATTATTGATTACAAAATAACAGAATTGACTAATATGACCAAAAGAGGTGAATTTGGTGAAGTGATCTGGAGGTCTGACACTATTGTAGTGGAGAACAGTTCCTAAGTCACCATGATTTGGGTGTCACACTGGGTGTAGCTGATCTTTTCTTTAGTCGTGAAATTCACATAAGTTATCCCATATCTCCTCTAATGGGATGGTGTTTTTTCCCTTGTGGTAGATCTTGTTAGTTTTAGTGTCTTCACACTTACATCAGTGATCAAATTTCTCTTTTGCATGCAGATTAGATGTCTCATTCGAATCATCTGCATTCCATTAGGTCATGGATCAACTGATGGTAGTGGTTTCATTTCAGTTTCCCCAATGTCATATACCTGCTGGCCCGTTCAAAACCTATTTTCAGTCATTTATAATCATTTCAGTTCATTTCATTCAGTTTTAGGGTTTAGTTTCACTAGGTCTAATGTTTGTCATCATTGTCATCCAAAATTGAATAAAACGATCAGCAGGCACATGAGGAGGATAAATAAGTTCATAAAATCATAAATTTACTTTTGATCCGCTCAATAAATCTTTTTTACCTCAAAACTTTGTTTTGAGGTGAAAACAGAGTTTTTCTATTTTTTGTAAAAGTTTCAAGTAATTTAAGTGATTCTATATGTAATAAGCTCAGCAGTTGTTCTTGGTCACCTTGACAACTCCTACCACTGCAAAAACAAAAGCACCAGGGCATCAATCCATCTAATTGTCAAGAAAAATTCAAACTTCAAATGAAAAACAGACTTTTGAGAAAATGTGACTAAGACTTTATAAAAGTGGGTTGCAATGAGGAAAAATTAAAGTGCATCATTTATAAAGTGAATTCATGCTAGCTATTCATTTCATTGTGCAAAACATCAAGTGGAGAGCCAAAATCGCGATTTGAAGGGAAATTGAGCAAAGGAGGAAGAAAACCTGAAATTTACAGCAAAATTGCCTAGCGCTGCACATCAGAGGGTTTTCGTTGTGCATTAGAATGGCGCTGCACATCAGACGATTTTTTCCAGTGTTAAATTACACATGCACTGCACATCAGGCATGCGCCATGCATTGGGCCCAGTGCACTACGCATTGGCCAAGGAGGTTCCAAAATCACCCAAATTCATCCCAAATTCTCTCAAATTCTGCAATTCACTCCTACAAGTAAGTTTTCATCCATCTTGATCTAAAATTAGTTTTCTTCATGTCTTTTTAATGAGTTTGGTTTCTTAAAATCAAAACCCTAGCTTGTCTTCATACATTTTCACCTCATTGCAAAATTTTCCCCTCATTACAAAACCAACATCCTTTTTCCCTTTTCCCAAACTTCATTGCCATGAAATTACCTATCGATTTCATTTCTCCTTTCCCTTTTCCCCTAAGAAACTAATTCCCATTATTAACCTAAGTCCCTCATAAGTCAAAACCGTAATTTCCCAAATCTTTCCCTTCATTCCCTTACTCCACTTCACATTTGCAAAATCTCTTCATACTGATCTTCTTTGTCCTCACCCATTGTCATTGTTCACCATACCATCATCACATCACATCATTAAGACAAGCATCATGGAAAGAAGTAGTGAATGAAGTTTTGAATAATATACACTTAGTGACAGCTCAAGGGAAAGAAATGTGCAGTCCAAGAAGCCTCAAAGGGTGGAAAATGTATGAGAGAGAAACCCTTAGTCACAGTTCCATGGAGAGACTTAAGGAGAAAAAAGGAGCATGATAAGCTAAAGATCTTGTCTGAGGCTTCACTGGCCCAACAAAGCAATCAATGAGGTATCCTTGTGCCAAATCTGGGCAAGTTTTGAGAAATTTATGTCATTTTCAATTTTTGAAATTTTACAACATAGGAAATTCCAGCTGATGCGCAGCGCCACCATCACCGCACGTTGAATTGGTGCATCCTTTTGACAAATGGCTTATAGATTTGGATTCAACATAAAAAATAAGTAAACCCATAAAGTCTCATCAATTTTGGAGGAGATCTTGGCCACCAAAAGGGAAAAAAACACTCAAAAAGTACCATCTCTGCCACTTTTTGGACAGAGAGGAACTAGTCTTGGGAAAATCCACTTTTGAGGGGGTAAATTACCTCCAAATCAGAAACTTCAAAGTGTTCCAGAAACTATATAGGTAGGGATTTCAAACAAGCTATCTTGGGCCTGATTAGGATGAGCGTAAGGCCTCCAAAAGTAGCCTTGAAGTAGTGTTATGCATCAGGCTCAAGGCCCTGCGCATCAGGCAAATTTATTCAATTTTGACTAAAACTCAGAATTTCGCCCAATTTGACTACCAGTTGACTTTTCCTCTTCTCCTTGGTAAATTTGTGATGGTAAATGATGTAATATTATGTAAATTGGACGAAAAATGACTTTAGGGGGTAGATACATCAGTTAGAGGTGGTTTGAGGTTGAATGAATCAGTTTCCATGGTTTCAGAGGCAAGCTGTTCCACTACCTATATTCTTGTTCTTAGTTTAGATATGGTTGAAACGACCCCTCTTCTCATGGATTCGACCCCTGATGGATAGCATAGGTGGTTCGATGCCTATATTATGTATTTTCTTAGTCATTTGTAAAGGTTAGACTCTTGTGGGTGCTTTGAGCTTCATTGTAAATCACTTCTGTAGTTTGGCAAGGAAATGAACCAAGGTTTTGCAGCATTTTGTGGGATTCTTGTGGTAATGTGTCTTGGCATTGTTTCTTCCTTTGTTATTTAGTTTCTCTCATGTGTTATATGTGCCAACATATTTTTCTTTCTTCATAACTAAATGAATCAAGATAGATAGGTGGAATCCATTGATATTTAGTGCTCTGCCTTGAGAATGCATTTAGTTTTTAACGTTTTTTTTTGTTTCAAGAGGACTCATGAACCTTTCATGCCCTCCCCAACTCCTCACTGGTCTTATAATTACCATCAAACTCAATTCAAAGTGCCAAAACACCTACCTACCTCGCCCACATAAGATCCTGCAAATATGAGTTGATTTCCCGGACCCAAAGCTTCCTTCTTCATTTGATCTAGCAACCAACCATCAAAATGAAACAAAATCCTCTGACATAATATACCCAACCTAAAATCAACATTCATTTCAGTCATCTCAAGCCCTACTTGCCAATATTCTAATTGAGATTGACAAGGAGAGAGCCCTCTCCCCCCTGGTAGGGCTAGCTACCAACTTAAGCGTGGTTTGATGTTACCCTAGACTTGCCTGCCTTCAACCTAAGGTAGATCCAGGCCCTAACAGATCTCATCTACCTTAGTATACTAAGAAAATGTAGGTTTTACTACAAAAATATGCTTTATCTCATGTTGGATGAAACTCATGTCGTTGATAGCTTCGGAAAAAGCTCTCCTTGTCATAGCACCTTTAATGTGGGAAGACCTGGCAGTATCCTTTGCAATGTATTTAAGCTTCTTGATGTAATTTTCCCTGGTCATCAGTTTTTCATTAATTAAAAATAAAGAAGGCAGGCCCTTCTTTGTTAATGCTTCTATTCTAGTGAAAAATCTGTTAACTCCTATTTCCAAATTGTGACATTTTTTTGTAAGTTGCACAACCAAAGTCTTATTTGTCATAACTTTCTTTAGTTCTAACATTGTTTTCTTCTTGTCATCTGCTCCAAAATCATCCAATTCATATTTGTTTTTAGAATTTAGAAATTTGATGATGTTGTTGGTTGTGGTAGGCGTATCTCCCAAATCAGTGTTAATAGTGGAAATCCCCTAATTGGATCTCTCAATCAATTCTTTCTGTTCAAATATAATATGGATACAAGGGCAAATTTCATTCATGGCTTCAATAATATTTTTCCATATAATTTATTTAACTTGGGCTAGTGTGTGGCCAATAAATGACTCGATTGTTGATTTCCTCCATGCTTCTATCTGGTTTTGAGCTCTCTGTAGCTCTACTGCATGGAAAGTTTCAGTCTTTTTCTTCTAGTCCTACAAAATATTAACTTAAGCTTGCAATCTTATATTTATTTTCACTTTTTTTGTTATTTCATTTTGTGTTAGATTTATTGATTATTTTTATTTCATCTATATATATATGTGTGTGTGTGTGTGTGTGTGTGTGTGTATATTATTTCTGATTAATTTTATTGTAATTAATTTTATTTTAATTTTAATTTAAATTGTATGGCTCACGTTTATTCGCAAACCATATTTTACGTTATTATTCGCATCAATTTATTTATGTTATTATTTATTTATTAATCCCGTATCTTTTTATTTTAATGTTTAACAAAACCTAATATTGATTATTTTAATTTTAAATTATATGTATATGATTAATAGAATAATTGTTAACCTTTTTTAAACCTACAACCATAAAAAGTATGGTATATTATATATATAAGTATGTAGGCATAATATAATATAGGTATATATACGTTTCTATATATATATTATTAATATATATATAGGATACTGTATAATATAAGGAGTATATATATATATATGATATAGATGACTATATATATAGTAATTTTAAATAAATATATGATTAATTTTGAAAAACTAACCATTAATTTTATTTATTTTTTTATTTTATTTTATTTATTTTTTTACCGTAATTTAACTTATTTCCATAAATAAAATAATAAATAATAATAATAACGATAAAAATAATAATAATATTAAATTAATAAATGAAAAATTGACGTGGGTCCTAAAGTCAAAAATTAGTCGTTAATTATTTTTAGCCGTTGGAGTCTCTGTTCAGACTATTTAACATGCTAGACTGGATCTGTTTCTTCAACTTGTCCTGATGATGAACCACACTAGTTGGTTCAAAACGCGTCGAAAATGATTTTCTGAATGGGATTTACGCCGAAATTTCTTTACAATCTTTTACTTTCTTCAGTTTGGAGAGACATATTCTCCACTACACTTGCCAACTAATCTGTAGTAGTCCCTGTGTTTGTTGTAGAAGATGTAGCTGTGGGAATTGTTGTAAGAGGCATTGCTTGCAAAGGGACAATAGCCATTCTGGAAGCTTTCTCTTTTTACTTGATTATTTTTTCCATCTATGCTTCCATTTATTTCAACTGCACATTTTGCTCCATTATGAGCTTCATGATATCTACCTTTTGTGACTCTCTTCAATGTCTTTGGCCATATGATCTTCTCTGGTTGGTAATTTCAACTATTTTCTCAATGCTGCTATGTCAGTATTCTTCTTTCTTATGATCTCTTCTGCGATATTGATATTGGAAGGATCATATCCTACTTTTATTGCGAAGTCCTCCGAAAATTTGATCCTTGTGTCTTTAGTCAGTGAAGATACTTTCTCCATCTTCAATTCTGACTAAACATTAGCTAAAGTAACCTATAATTTCGACAAACTCATAGAAGTGTTAGTAAGTGTAGATGAAATCATTTGCCTGGTCTGTTTGTGCGTCTCCATTTGGTAAATGGAATGTATGTATTTTACATCAAATTCAAATGAAATCTTCTTGTAATCTGATGTTGTCTTGCACTATGGGATATGTGCTTGGAGGAAGGCCATCTGCATTTTTCCTTTCTTTGAATCAAAGGTTGACAATAGTCTGCTTTGAGAACTAGAAGTCTGATTCCATAACTAATTATATGTATTGATCTTCAAGGCCTCATTTCTCACATTAATCTCTTTGAATAGATCAAATATGATATTTTCTTTCTCCCCTGTGGTAGATGTGCTGTTTTTCATAGCCTGCTACTGATCCTGTGAAGATGTTTAAGTGGTAGGAGAAAGGGTAGTCTTATCACCTAATAGTGAGGAAAAATGTGTCTCTTTAGTGTTGATAATATCCTCTTGATTTGAATCCTTACTTAGCATTAGTTTGGAGTTGAGCTTGGTCCTCTTCCTGTACATGATTTTGAAGTCTTCACTAGGAATTTCAGTCACTAAAGGTGACTCTCCTTCTCTATTCCTCTTTCCTGTTTTCTCTTGTGTAACAACAGTCTGTATTGTTGAAGTTGATACAAATTTCTCCTTTGCCTCCTGTAGAGTATTTTTAGTCCATTCCAGCTGGTTCTTGTATCTTTCAATCTCTGGTCCAGATGTCTGAAAATAAGGTGTAGATTTGTTCTCTACCCTTAAATTGGAAATGACCCTTGATGTATCATATGACCATGTGAAACTGAGGCTGAATTGCATCTCTTTCGACAATTTTTCTACGTCTTCCCTTGCTACCCAGTTGTTACCAATGAAAGGTCCTATTTGAGTTTTGGTCATGAATTGAGATTTTTTATTGGTAGACACAAAATGAATATCATCAACATTGAGCATCTTCTTGATGTATTCTAGGGATTAAAAAATCCTCATTGGGAGGAATTTTGGCAGTTTTTAAGGTGAAATTTCACACCCAAATATCCTAAGCTCTCTGTAATTTTGGTAAAGATACCAATCTCCTGTCTGGACTTGGTCTGATAATTACAGGATTTTCCTTGTTTCTTCACTGATTCTTGGCTCTTACCTACTTCTTAGGATACTGAGTGGTAGATGTACAAACATTTCTATGAATTATTTGTATGAATATTCTTTTTTCTACTTCATTATCAACGTAGTCTAGAAGATGACTAATCGTTGATTTCCCTCTTCATCCAACTTTTGTAAGGCAAGCTTGAGGTTGTCTCCTTGAAAATTAAAAAAAACATGTGTACTAACACATAAGCATATTTGAATACTTCCTCAGTTTGAAATTTGAAAAACTATTCATGGATGGAATCTGCAAGGAGTTCGCTGAAATTAAGCAAGATGGAAGGCTTGGAATCTGTGGAGAAAATATAAAGAAAACCTACAATAGCCTCATCTACCCACTGTTTGAGTAATAACCAAGGAGGTAGGAAGTGAAAATGATGAGCTGCTTGGCTCTCTCAGGGAAAATGGATGATGGATAGGGAGGATTTTTCTTGGGTAAAGGGGCATCTTAAGTCGAGAAAAGCTCAAGGGTTTTGGCTCTTTTTTTAAAGTATAGTTTCTAGTACAATTTAGTGAGGGCTTCATGAGAGAAAGGAGTGGCATTGTCTGCAACAAGAGCTTACATCATTTAATATATTTATTGGGCAATTATGGTAAATGGAATTTCTCTTGTATGGTCAATAACAAATCTTTGACTGGGTAGATAACAAGGATGACATTTTTTGATGAATTCAGGGGCACTTTGGGTGTGGGGAGATATATAATAGGGTAAATTGGATTCCCATGGCCTAATATCATCAGAATTTTCAATGAACTTATCTTCAAGCAAAAAATACATTTCAAATAGATCAAATTTAGACAGGGTTTCATGGATTTTGTAGGCCCTATCCGCCAGAGGTCTATGGTAAAAATAAATGGAAGGGTGGATCAGAGGACTTAGGAGTTCTTCCTATTTCTTATCTTTTAGAGGAGTGATTGGATAAGGCTAAGAACACTGATGGAATCTTGATTACATAGATTTGGAGGTCTCTGACATGGGCTTGGGTTCAGGAAAACAGGGAACAGATGCACTGGCTTGAAACTCAGTTAGCGAGCAAGATCCCCAGCTAGGTGAAATTGTTGCAGTTTGAATTGGCACACCTACAATAGAAAAATGGCAATGGAAGTGTATAAAATAAGTAACATGTGAATGGGTGAAATGAGAGACTTTATAATCTTCTATCTTTCCCGTTGATGGTGGTGCGGGTCCATTGCATTAATGGTTAAGTAATTAAATTACTTAACGGATCGATTTTATAGGGAGTGGATGTGATTAGCGGGAGCAATGGATGGATGAGGTGGTGAGAGGGGATTGCTGGGAGTGTAACAGATATGGAAGTGGTTTTTTGTGGTCAAGAAAACCATTTTCAGAAGGGGGGAGGTGGTTAATGGTTTTGTCTGAGGGGGGTGCGAAATCACAGAATAACTCCATGTCACAGTGGGTCCAGGCTTGAATACCACCCAAATCCCCCCCCCCTCGAAGATAAAGTTCGGATAGTGAGGGGGCCCGAAACGTAATGTAGGCGGTCAGATGTAAAAAGGTGGGCTCCGATGATGTGAGAAGTGGCGACATATTATCATGATGTGATGGGCATATGGTGGGGTAGGGAAATGTATTTTATGGGATATGATTGGATGTGTGGTGAGGGAGGTGAATGGATGAAAATAGTGGTACTTTAGGAATACTGGAATAATATACCAAATATTATTTGATATACCGAACTTTAGAGTAAGACTTTAGTCCCTTTGCCTTTCTTCTGCGCATGAAAATATATTTAAAACTCAACTTAGGACAAAACTTTCATGCTTTTCCTGAAATCATCATTATGCTTCTACCTACCCTTTCTCATTTCGATTATTTTTCTAAGCTAACATTTTCTCTTCTTTCTTTGCAAGGTGCATTTAAACTAGCAGACCCATAACACTTTTTTTTATAAAAATCTACCTTAGCCTATCACTTATTTCGCCATTGATTCAGATTAAACTATTGAATCAATTTTATTTCTACCTAGCTACTGATTTACCAAGATTAAACTATTTAGTAGACCTTTATTCACTAACCTATTCAACAAAAATTTAAATGTGTTCAGTCATGATTAAAGTATATGACTTGAACACAACTTTAGTCATTTTGGCATTCAAGAACAATTTTCATACAACCTTATTTGATAATGAAATAAAAGAACTAACTTATCAGTAGTGGCACTTAGACTTGCAACACTTTTCATATCATTTTCTATTTTTTCTTTTGTGGGGTTCTTATTTCCTTTTATCTTTTTTTTTTAACATACCCTCTTTTAATTTTCTTTTTTCATATATTTTAGAAATCAGATGTATATTGAAATTTATGTACAATATGAAATTACAAATACAAAATACTCAATCACCTTGAGATCTCATAATTTATACGACCCTAATAGTGGCTCTAGCTGGGGATGCCACTTATCCAAGTGAAGTTTCAAGAACATATGATCAGTAGCCTTCAGTACTGCATGTCTATAATGTATTCATATGTTTCTTTGTTGTTATAAGATACTATTGGTAGCTCATCAATCTCGACTTAGGGCCTTCATTGCGGGGTTCAAACTTTGTTGATAAGTTACCCAATAAAAACCATAAAACTATGATATTTACAATGATGTAAGGAAAATATGTAGGCTAATAAAAGGAGTGCTTCATCACCCTACCATTGACAGGACCTCCAAGTATCTCTACTCTGTCTAGCTCTTTAAGGAAGTATTCATTATTTCCCCTGAAAGAATGAACAATACATGGCCCTTTCCAAAGATTGTCAAACTTGCCATGTTTCCCTTTGTCATCTCTCCTGGAATCCCATCTAAAAACTTGGTCCCCAATGTTAAAATCATCATATTTTTTTCTTCTGTCAAAGATCTTTTTAATATTTTCCTGAATAGGTTGGATTTTGTTATATACTTTCTCCCTGCATTGCTACAACTAGATATTTTGATTGATCCTTCTCTATACATCATTGGGTTCAACTTGTACTTCTTGAATGATCTTCACGACTGGAACTCCTAAAGAGGATGGAAAAATTGCATCCATCCCATAGACCAATTGGTATGGTGACATGCCAATTGAGTTTTTAGTAGTAAGTCTGTCAGCCAAAAGTGTATTGACCAATTTGTTATGTCATGTTTGTTTGTTGTCTTCTAACAACTTTTTGATGATGTTTACCAAACGTTTGTTTGAGGATTCAGATAACTCATTACCCTGAGGGTAATAAGTTGTTGAATATCCCAAATTATTGTGGTATTTATGGTAAATTTCAACTATCTTTTTATATTTAAAGGTTGCAACATTATCAGTGATGAGTTTTCTAGGACAGCCAAATCTGGAGAGGATATTAGTCTCAAGCAATTTAATAATGACAACATCAATGGAAACTCTAAAAGGGGTGGCCTCTATCCATTTGGTAAAATATTAAGTGGTTGTAAGAATACACTTATGTTGGGAAGAGGAAGAGTGATGAATTTCACCAATGAAGTCTAATCCCCATTGCTAGAAGGGACTTTCGACATAGACATGCTTTAACAATAGGGGCAACAATTTTCTCTTTACCTAAAAAATTTGACATTTATGGCATGAGATGAATTGTTTGTGAATGTCAGCGAAAATGATAGGCCATTAGAAACTAGCTCTAAGGATTTTATTGGCATTGGTTTTCCAATAAAGATGTCCACCACAATCTCCTTCATGGAATTCCTGCATAACTTTTTCTGCATCATCCTTTAACAAACATTTAAGTAAAATAACCCCAACATATTTCCAATACAAAACATTATCTATAATGAAAACTTTAACTGATTTTAACTTGAGAAGTCTTTCCTTTGTTTTTGTCAAACCAGGAGGAACATTTAAATTAAACAGGGCATAAAGTAGGTATGCATACCAGAGTGTGTTTAGAAATGCCTCATCAATTTGTGCATTCACTTGTTCCTCTTGATTATCTAATCAATCAATTAAGTTAATGTTTAATACATGGAAATTTTACTTAGCCATCAATTTGGCTAGTCCCTAACCTTTGATTAACTTGGTGGGATTGATTTCTAAGTCATATTCAAGAATGAAAACAATCCATTTGCCTCGTTTTCCATCAAGTCCATTTTGTGTCAAAATGTCTTTAACCACTGCATTAGGTACACAAGAAATAATATGGGAATGCCAAATATATAATCTAAACCCTTTTATTGCTTTAACTAATGCAAAGGCTTGTTTTTCCATAATATTGCATTTCAAAAATGCATCTCTTAAATATTTACTAAAGAATGCAATAGGCTGCTCAAAACCTTCACTGCTTTTCTGCAGTAAGACTATTGCAATGGTGTATTCAAAAGCAAAAGAGAAGATTATGAAATATTTTGTAAAATTTGGGCTCATCAAAACTGGTGCTTTAGTCAATGCTTGTTTAAATAAGTCAAAGTATTGTTTACCCTCAATACTCCACTTGATTTCAGAATCCTCTTTACGCATGTTTGTTACGTTTCTAAGAAGTTCTACCAGGTTAGGAATAAATCTCCTTAGGAAATTGATTTTACTAATTAAGACTAAATCTCTTTGATGTTTCTTGGATGAATAATTTTCAATATTGCTTCAATTCTACTGGGATCAATTCTAATTCTGTTGTTGGAAATGATGTGACCAAGAAGTTTTCCTTCCTCAAGGCCAAACAGGGTCTTCTTAGGATTTAGTTTTTGCCAAACCTTCTAGATTTTTCAAACGCTCTTCTCAAATGTGCTAAATGTTCCTCATCAGTTTTAGAATAGACAGTAATGTCATCTAGATAAATCACAATAAAATGGCCAATTTCATTAGCAAAGGCAATATCCATTTCTCTTTGGAAAGTGGTTCCAACATTCATTAACCCAATGGGCATTTTCACATACGTGAAAGTTCCCCATGGTGTAGTGAAGGTAGTTTTATCCTAATCATCAGGGTGCACTAAGACTTGGTTGTAACCTGAGAAACCATCTAATAAGGAAATTATACTAGACACTACCACCCTTTGCAATATATGGTCCATTTTAGGTCAAGGGTACTTGTCTTTAAGGGATACCTTATTAAGATTTGTAAAATCAATACACAATCTAATTTTTCCAGTTTTCTTTCTAGTAGGTACAATGTTAGATATCCATTTAGAGTATCTAGGAGGAAGTATAATTTTAGCATCATACATCCTTTTTACTTTTTTCTCATTCAAAGGTGTTAAGATAGGATTTATCCTATGGAGTTTTTGTTTGAATGATTTTTTATCTTCCTTGATTGGGATTTTATTTTGTATGATACTAGTGTCATATGCTTTGAGGTCCTCATAGCTCCAAGCAAATACATCTATGAAATATTTGAAAAGGGCTATGTATCATTGTTTTGTGACAATAGGAAGTGATTTGGAGATTTTTATCATTTTGGGATTCTTCTCACTACCTATATTGCATTCTTCTATGTTTGCCCCTGTGGGTTCCATTTTTGGCTTTTTTGCTACATCATTGAAATAAAAAATTTATTCTAACAGAACTATACCCTTAAGCAGAACATTATCCTTAAGTTGAAGTACTTCAAATTCTTCTTTTTCTGGATCTATTTCATGAAATTCTAATTTATGTACATCTTTATTGACTAAAATATTTACATCAGAATCATCAAGCTATTTATCTACACTGACATATTCAATAATATGATTTTCTACTTGACACTCTAAATCTATGTTATCATCTTCATACTCATCCTTGGATTGCAAAAAACTTTCAATTTGTTTGTCACTTCCAAATACTTGCTAATGTCTCATATT
Source organism: Pinus taeda (assembly GCA_000404065.3). Classification (NCBI taxonomy): domain Eukaryota; kingdom Viridiplantae; phylum Streptophyta; class Pinopsida; order Pinales; family Pinaceae; genus Pinus; species Pinus taeda. The sequence goes on along the minus strand of APFE031757014.1, from coordinate 15,025 downwards.
GTCAGGTACAACTGGGCGGTGTTTAGCCTCCACTGTATATTGTATGTTGGGATGAGTCATTTTACATGTGCTAGTTGAAAAAGCTAAACCATTAGCCAAGACATTCTGATTTCTGGGAAAGACAACAAGACCATATTCTAAAAAAGTTCCTAGAAAGTGAAGCAAAACATTTTTGTAGGCCCTTAACCTAGGATGTTTGGTAGCATACTCTCCCTTGATCTGTCTTATAATTAATTCACAATCACCATGAACCAAAATTCTTTTAGCGCCTAATTTTCTCAATAATTCCAATCCTAAAAGAAGTGACTCATATTATTCTATATTATTGGTGCAAAGAAAGTTGATTTTATAGGAATGGCCTTCTATAAGATTGGTCCCTGAATTGGACACCCAAACACCTGCCCTTGAACCTACTTTTCTACAGGAGACATCAAAGCTCATGTTCCAAAAAGGATTAGTTTCAGTATTTTGTTTCACAATTTGTGTTTGATTTTCATTTTTTTCATCAATGTCCTTATCTACTTCAGTGGCCTATGCATCTATATGTCCATCATTATAAAGAATGAAAGAGTCCAAGTTGGAATGAACATAGTAAAGAGGATAGTTAATATGTGGTTTCTCTTGACTACTAACCACATACTTCATTAAAGTTTCCCTATACAGTCTTCTCTGTTGACCAAACACTAGTATAGTGGTATAAGTCATGTCCATCTGTAGGGTTCCTTGTAATTTTTCTCCTCTTGAACATGACAACATCATGCCATACTTAGGGGGAATTTTTGCCACCACTATATCCATCTCTAGACTTTTAGCAGGGATTTGGGCTAAAGTAACACACGTCTTTGATAAGACCTAGGCATCTAACTTTGCTAAAATCAAAGGAATACAAATCTTTGTATTGTCTACTAATTTCAAGTCCTAGTTTTTACATGATAGCTTTGAGCATTAAATTATGAGATGCGCCTAAATCTAACATAGCATTATGGAGAATTTTATCATGAATATTCAAACTAACATAAAATGGAGGGACCCCTCCTTCCTATGGTTTTCCTTCAAATTCTGGCCCAAATAAGAGTTCAAGCTGATCATCATTTACATTTACGTTTTCATCAATTTTCTCACCAATATTTAATGCTTTCATGACCTGCGTCCTCTATACATTCTTGTTCATTAATTCAGTTAAGGGGATAGAAATTTTCAGCTTGGCAAGTTCATTTTCTATACTAAATGGTGTTTGATTCTTAAGCATATCTGAAAAATCAGACTTATCGACAACTATTTTTGTGGTCTGTTTTGTTTGTTGGCTGGTAAAAGGAAGATCAGTTTGAGTAGTTCTAGAAGGAGTATCAATTATCCTTTTCGTAGCAACTTTTGTTGGCTTATTTCCAATATTTTCAGTGGTTTTCTTAGGAAGATTTTCTGCTTTCTTTTAGGAATCAGAATTAGAGACACTTTTGAAAATATTTTAAGAATTCTTTTTATTAACAATATCTTGAATTTCCCTACTTCTAAGATTATACTACCTATGGAGTTCCATTATGGCATTTTCAAACACCTGTTTGTATTCATATGACTCTTCCGAATCCATCTCAGTTTGGGCTATAAGAAAAAGTTATTTCTCCTCTTAAGTGAGGAAAACTATTTCATCATCACTTATCCCTAATAAATATTTTTATTATAATCCAAATCTTCCACAATATTCCCCTCATCATGTGTGTAATTTTACTAAAAAGGAGGCCAGACATACTGGTCAAGTCCCTTTTGTTCTCTTTGTTTAATTTTGGGAACATTCCTTCTAAAGTTTTGGTTTCTAGTTTGAGGGAAACTTTGGTTTTCTCTTGCTTGAGACTGATCATTAATGTTCCCTATTTGCATCATTTGATTAACTAATCTGACTAAGTTATCAATATTATGGTTAGTAATAGAAGTAGAAGGTTCTTCTTTTATGGTTACTTTGTGTTTAAACTTTTGTTTGGATTTTTTGGCCAGGATGTTAACTTCAACTTTAATTGCATTTGCTTGCATTTATTCCAAAGTTGTCGGGTCTCTCTCTCTAAGTTGAGATTCCATGTCTACATCGAACAATCTGGAAAATCAGTTAGAGCTAGGCCAGGGGGGGTTTGATTTCTTATGGAATGGCATTGTAAACAGTATTGAATCATTCACAATATTCTTCCACATTTTCATTGGGTTTTCTTTTTAACCTTTTATATTCATTTAGGAGTTGAAGTGGGTTCTCCTTGATCTCCCATCTAGCTAAAAACGTTTGATAGAAAGCATCAAGGTTAGCTATACTTCCTGCAGGTAAACCCCTAAACCATTTCTTGACATCACCACCTAAGCTTTGGGAAAACAACCTCATTTCAACGTCGACTTCATCCACTTCTTGGAGGTAAAAAAACAACATTCATCCTATCCACAGGTTGTTGAGCAGTATTAGCATCAGTATTATCAAAGGCCATAATTTTAGGTGGATAATCTGCAAGCATAGCATTTAGCTAACCTGGTAACACCAAGGGTGCATACCTTCCTGCCATAACTATCTTGGTAGATTGACTTGACGATGGACCTAATGGAGATGCAGTTTTGATAATTACAAGGATAATAGAGATAATATTTTGAGAAATCAGAGGCAAGCAAGTTGAAACCATGGAATGAGTAGGACTGGGAGGTTATGTACAGATTGGGATGACTGACTAGATAAAGAGTTTGTTGCAACAGTTAAAGAGGAGAATTCAACATATTATTGAATAAAATATTCTTCAATAACTTAGTCTAACACTAAAACTAAACCTTGTAATTTTTCAAATTTCTGTAAAGATTCAAGATCATGATCTGTTTCAAGGACTTGCATTTGGGGTAGATATGGCTGCAATATGGCTTATCTATGATAGTTTGATCTACAAAAGCCTCAGACTTTGATCTAAATAAACTTTGCTTGAAAGCCAATTCAATTCTATGTCTTGTAAAGTTTCAAATTTCTCTAGAAGAGAATTAGACCTTGACAAAGGAGTACATTCTAGAGGAGAATTGAATCTAAACAAGGGACTATTACTAACTTGACTCTCGGTAAAGATTTTCTTTCTCACTAGTTTCTTAGGGGCATCTACAATTTTAGCAGGGTTGGGATCAGGGCGAGATCTAGTATAAATTATTTTGGGAGCCAAGGCTATGAAAAATCATCACACAAAAATAAAAATCAGAATCAATGATGCAACAGATATTTACAACCTCAGATCATGTATTTCATAATGATACATCAATTGCTTACTGAAATACTGATTTTAAACCAGGGAATAATAATGTTTTGGATTAAAATATATTCTTCCCCAGTATGGTCACCATTAATTTATCATTCTATATTTTTTAGGTTGAGCAAGTAAATATATTAGACAACATCAAACCACTTTTGAAGCTGGGATCTAGCCCTACTAGCTTCAAAGAGGGATCTCTATTTGTTATTTAGCTTGGGTTTTTAAGTTGATTTTAGGCTAGTTTGATTATGGTTGGTTGTTTGTTTGAATTTGGTTGATTGGTTTGGTTGGTTGATCTGATTAAATTACTTTATTTCCATTGGGCTATGGAGTTAAATATGTTGGATATTACATCAAATGTTTAAAATAATAATCACAGGGCAAGCTATTTGCATGTATTGGATCCTTAAAGTAAATTATGAAATGGAGAAGAGGTGATTTCAGTAATTATTGAAAATAATTTAAGAATTTTTCAATCGAACTTCTGAGGAAAAACATATAGATTGTAAAAATAGTCCAAATAAGGTGTTTAATTAACAAATCTTATTTTTCACCCTTCATGTTTTACATTATATTTTCAGATCATTATAACGCAAAGAAAAACAATGGAAACAACTGTTACAATATGAGAATCATCACTAGAAAATTGTAGCACAAGAATCCTATGAAAGTATTTGTATTATTGACGCTCCAACAATGTGGAAAAAAGTACAATGCTCAATAGAAAAATTACAATGATCAGGAACTGACCCTCAATACTTCGAATGAATGAAGTATTTAAATACAATTTCAAAAAAGATTACAATCAATGATGCATTGACGTGGTAATCTATTATTGATTACAAAATAACTAAATTGACTAATATCACCAAAAGAGGTGAATTTGGTGAGGTGATCTGGAGGTCTGGCACTATTGTTGTAGAGAATAGTTGCTGAGTCGACATGATTTGGGTGTCACGCTAGGTGTAGCTCATCTTTTCTTTAGTCCTAAAATTCACACAATTTATCCCACCGCTCCTCATCTGGGATAGTGATTTTTTTTGCCTTGAAGTAGATCTCATCTACCTCATTATACCGAGCAAATGTAGGTTTTACTACAAAAATATGTTTTTATCTCATGATGGATGAAACTCATGTTGCTGATAGCTTCGAAAAAATATCTTCTTTTCATAACACCTTTAATGTGGGAAGACTCAGCAATATCCTTTGCAATGTCTTTAAGCTTCTTGATGTAATCTTTCTTGGTCATTAGTTTGTCACTAATTACAAATAAGGAAGGAGACCCTTCTTTGTTAATGCTTCTATTCTAGTGAAAAATGAGTTAACTCCTATTTCCAAATAGTGACATTTTTCTATAAGCTACACAACCAAATTCTTCTTTGTCAGAACTTTCTTCACCTCTAAGATTTTTTATGTCCTGTCATCTACTCCCAAATCATCCAATTCATATATCTTTTTAGAATTGGGAAATTTGATGGTGTTGTTGGTTGTGATAGGCATATCTCCCAACTCAGTGTTAGTAGTGGAAATGGCCCAATTGGCTCTCTCAATAAACTCTTTCTGTTCAAATATAATTTGTATACAAGGGAAGATTTCATCCATAGCTTCAATAATATTGTTCCATATAATTTATTTAACTTGGGCCAATGTGTGGGCAATAGAGTAATCAGTTGTTGATTTCCTCCATGCTTCTATCTGGTTTTGAGCTCTATGTAGCTCTACTGCATGGAAAGTTTCAACCTTTGTCTTATGGTCTTCCAGGATATTAACTTGAGCCTACAACCTTTTAATTTCTTCTGTTTGGAGAGACATATTCTCTAGTTCACTTTCCAACTGATCTGCAGTAGCCCCTATGTTTCTTGTAGAAGATGTAGCTGTAGTAATTGTTGTAGGAGGCACTCCTTACAAAGGGACAATAGCCATTCTGGAAACTTTCTCTTTTTCCTTAATTATTTTTTTCATCTTTGTTTCCATTTGTTTCAACTGGACATTATGCTCCATGATGAGATTCATCATGTCTACCTTATGTGACTCTATTTCTTCAATGTCTTTGGCCAGAGGATCTACTGTGGCTGGTAATTTCAACTATTTTCTCAATGTTGCTATGTCAGTATTATTATTTCTTATGAGCTCTTCTACAACATTGATATTGGAAGAATCATATCTTACTTTGATTATGAAGTCCTCCGAAGCTTTTATCCTTATGTATTTAGCCAACAAAGTTACTTTCTCCATCTTCAATTGTGACCGAACATTAGCTAAAGTAACTTGCAATTTAGACAATATCATAGTTGTGTTAGTAATTGTAGATGAAATCATTTTCCCAGTCTGTTTGTGCATCTTTGTTTGGTCAATGTGATGTATGTATTTTACATCAAATTCAAATGAAGTCTTCTTGTAATTTGTTGTTGCCTTGGGTTGTGGGATCTGTGCTTGGAGGAAGGCCATCTGCATTTTTCCTTTCTCTGAATCAGAGGCTGACAATGGTCTACTTTGAGAACTGGAAGTTTGCTTCTAGAAATGACTATATGTATTGATCTTCAAGGACTTATTTATCACTTAATCTCTTTGAATATATTGATTATGTCATTTTCTTTCTCCCCTGTGGTAGATGTGCTGGTTTTCATAACCTACCATTGATCTTGTGAAGATGTTGGCGTGGTAGGAGAAAGGTTAATCTGATCACCTACTAGTGAGGAAATAGGTGTCTCTTTAGTGGTGATAATATCCTCTTGATCTGAATCCTTACTTTACATTAGTTTGCAGTTGAGCTTGGTCCTATTCCTGTACATGATTTTGAAGTCTTCAACGGGAATTTCAGTCACGGAAGGTGACTCTTCTTCTCTGTTCCTCTTTCCTGTTTTCTCCTATGTAATAGGATTCTATATTGTTGAAGTTGACACCAATTGCTCCTCTGCCTCCTGTAGAGTATTTTCAGTCTATTCCAACTAGTTCTTGTATCTTTCAATCTCTCGTCTAGATGTATAAAAATAAGGTGTAGATTTGATCTCTACCATTATCTTGCAAATGACCCCTGATGGATTATATGACCATGTAAAACTGAGGCTGAATTGCATTTCTTTTAGGAATTTTTCTACTTCTTCCCCTACTACCCTATTGTTACAAATGAAAAATTATATTTTGGTTTCGATCTTGAATTGGTATTTCTTCTTTGTAGAAAAAAAATGAATATCATCAACATTAAGCATTTTCCTGATGTAATATAGGGTAAAATCCTTATTGGGAGGAATTTTGGCAGTTTTTAAGGTGCAATTTCACACCCAAATATCCTAAGATCTTTGTAATTCTGGTAAAGATACCAATCTCCTGTCTGGACTTGGTTTGATAATTGCAAGATTTTCCTGATTTCTTCACTAATACCTAGATCTAACCTACTGCTTCGGGGGGACTGAGTGCTGGATGTACAAACATTTCTATGAATTGTTTCTATGAATATTCTCTTTTCTCCTTCATTACTAGCATAGTCCAGAAGATGAATGATTGTTGATTTCACTCTTCATCCAACTTTTGTAAGGCAAGCTTGAGGTTGTCTCCATAAAAATACAAAAACATGTATACTAACATAGAAGCATATTTGAATACTTCCTCAGTTTGGAATTTGAAAAATTGTTCATGGATGGAATCTACAAGGAATTGGTTGAAATTGAACAAGATGGAAGGCTAGGAATCTCTGGAGAAAATAGAAAGAAAACCTACAATAGCCTTGTCTACCCACTAATTTGAGTAATAACAAAGGAGGTAGGAAATGAAAGTGATGATATTCTTGGCCCTCTCAGGAAAATGGAGGATGGATAGGGAGGGAGTTTCTTGGGTAAAGGGGCATCTTCAATGAAGAAAAGCTCAAGGGTTTTGGCTCTTTTTGCAAAGTCCAATTTTTGGTACAATTCAGTGAGGGCTTCATGAGAGAAAGGAGTGGCATTCTCTGCAATAGGAGCTTACATCATTTGATCTATTGATTTGGAAGTTATGGTAAATATAATTTCTCTTGTAGGGGCAATAACATCTCTTTGACTGGGTAGATAAAAAGCATGACATTTTCTGATGAATTCAAGGGCATTGTGTGTGCGAGGAAAGACATAATGGGTTAAATTGGATTCCCACAGTCCAATATCATCAGAATTGTCAATGAACTTGTCTTCAACCCAATAATACATTTCAAATAGATCAAATTCTTAAAGGGTTTCATGGATTTTTTAGTCCCTATCCACTAGAAGTATATGGTAAAAATCAATGGGAGGGTGGATCAAAGGACTTACAGGTTCTTCCTTTGCCTTATCTTTCGGAGGAATGATTGGATAAGGCTAAGAACACTGATGCAATCTTGATTACATAGGTTTGGAAGGTGATGAAATGGATTTGGGTTCAAGAAAACGTGAAACATAGTCACTTGCCTGAAATTCAGTTAGCTGGCAAGATCCTCGGGGGGGTGAGATTGTTGCAGTTTGAATTGGCACACCTGTAATAGAACAATGAAAATGGTAGTGTATAAAATTATTATCCTATGAATGGGTGAAAGGAGGGACTTTATAATCTTTTGTCTTTCCTGTTGATGGTGACATGAGTCTGTTGCATTAACGGTTAAGTAATTAAATTACTTAAAGGATTGATTTTATAGGGAGTGGATGTGATTGGCACAAGCAACAAATAGATGAGGTGGTGATAGGGGATTGGCAGGAGTGTAATAGATAGGGAAGTGGTTTTGTGTGGTGGAGAATACTGTTTTCAAAAGGGGGGGAGGTGGTTAACGATTTTGGCCAAAGGGGGTACGAAATCACATAATAGTGCCACGTCGCGGTGGGTCCAGGTTTGAATACTGCCCACTTCGACCCCCCCACGATGGTAAATTTCGGATGGTGGGGGGGACCAAAATGTAATGTAGGTCATCGGATGTAAAAAGGTGGGCTTCAATGATGTGAGAAGGGACGACATATTATCTTGATGTGGTGGGCATACGATGGGGTAGGGAAATGTATTTAATGGGATATGATTGGATGTGTGGTGAGGGAGGCAAATGAATAAAAATATGAGTAGAGGGGTGATTTTCAGGTATTCAAACTTTAGGAATAGTGGAATATTATACCAAATATTATTTGATATACCGAACTTTAGAATAAGGCTTTAGTCCCTTTACCTTTCTTCCGCACATGAAAATATATTAAAAATTCAAGTTAGGATAAAACTTTCATGCTTGTCCTGAAATCATCATTGTGCTCCTACATACCCTTTCTCATTTCAATTCTTTTTCTAAGCTAAAATTTTCTCTTCTTGCTTTGCACAGTTCATTTAAACTAGCAGACCCAAACACTTTTTTTTTAATGAAAATCTACCTTATCCTAACACTTATTTCGCCATTGATCTAGATTAGATTGTTTGGTAAACATTTATTCACTAACCTATTCAACAAAAAAAATTAAATGTGTTCAGTCATGATTAAACTATATGACTTGAACAAAACTTTAGTCATTGTGGCATTCAAGAACAATTTTCACACAACCTTATGTGATAATGAATTAAAAGAACTAACTTATCAGTAGTGGCACTTAGACTTGCAACACTTTCTGTATTATTTTCTATTTTTTCTTTTGTGGGGTTCTTATTTCCTTTTTTCTTTTTCTTTTTTTAACATACCCTCTTTTCATTTTCTTTTTCATATATTTTATAACTCATTTGAATATTGAAATTTATGTACAATATGAAATAACAAATACAAAATACTCAATCACCTTGATATCTTATAATTTATGGGACCCTAAAAAAATTATACACTTTAAATTCTCTTACCAATATAATCCTTTGTTTGGATTTATTATATTCATTGACTTCTGAAGTCTACATGCAAACAGAAAGAGGAGCATGATTGTAAGAATTTTGGGTTGGGATTTTAATACAAGGAAAAGATCATCATTAGTTTATTGTACTACACCATATAGTTAATATATATATCATTTACGTATTAAGTTCCCCGGATGATTCATTTCTTGCAACTTATTGAGAGCCCAATGAAGTTGCTGCTTCCCAAAAAATTGCATGAATATCATTTAACTTGCTTAGGACTAGTTGAGTGAAAGAGAAGTGATCAGGTTCAAGTTTTTCTTTCATTTTCTCATCATAGATATTTCTTCCTTCCAATTTAGCTACTCTACTAACTAGATCTTCAAGACCCCCTATTACTCTTCAATTATTCCTCTTTGATTTTAACTTCAAACTTAGAGGATTAAATCTCTAATATTAAAGTGTCCATTTCTCGACTTACTTCTTCATGGGAATCAATTAGAAATTTATTTTTACTGAGAATATGTTGCAAGGAAAGCTTTGATTCCTTCAAAGCATCAGAGCTTACCAATATCTGAGACTCCAACTACTGAATTCAAGATTTTGTTAGCTTCATATGTGCCTTCACCTTCTTAATCTTTGGTATGTGATCCTTTACTTGATCTTAGGATTTTTTTCAAGGCAGTAAAGAGCTTATTTAATTCTTCTTCACCTTTCAACAAGGATGAAACCTTGCCAAAATGTGTTGAAACTTGTTAAGAAGATGATCTTAAATCTTGTAATGAAACAACCTACTTTTGTAACTGAGTAACTACCATTATCTTCTTAAGATCAATTATCTACTTCTCAACAAGCTAAACCTTCTCTATCAAATCACATACCTCATCTTGTGTAATTGTCTCAATATCCAAATGCAATTCTAGTGCCTTCTTATTAGCTTGCAGAAGAGACATTTCCTCCATATTTTCCTCACAAGAGAACTAAATGTTTCTACTTTTGCATTTTCCCTTGATTCCCAAGATTTCCAGTACTCTTCAGATGCTAAAAAATTAAACATTCTTTCTTTTCCAATATTTGACTGGCACACTTTTATATTGCGTCAATCTCCTATTTTTAATGACAAAAAATTTCTTGGTTTAGAGACTTTGATTCCTTTCTAAAAAACTCCATTTCATTGTGAGATATCTCTATGAAGTTGTCAACTACTTGAGTAATATTTGTTATCCTCTATTGTGCAAAAGCCAACTTGGATCTTGCCAAAGTTATTTCCCATTAAAACATTTCTCCTAATTGAAATTAGATCTTTGTCCCTCGATAGTTTAGAATGATTTCCAGCCCATTTGTATCTTTCATTATTTGATATATGGCCTAAATATTCTTCACTATGTTCATATTCCTAAAGTCTCATTTCTGGACATTCAAGCTGTAACTGCATAGCCTGAAGGTTTTTCTCATTTACTACAATGCTAAAGATAATATCCATAACATGTCCCTCAATTAAATCTAGATCAATTTCAAACTTCTTTCTAATCATGTCATGGTTATCTATTGATAATCCACATTTTCCAAGCTTGACATCCATCTCTTCAAGCACTTGTTGTTAATACTCTTTGAAGGCTTTAAGCTTCTCTCCAATCCATGCATGCAAGTTAGGAACAAGTGAATCAAAATTCCATATATTTGTTGTAGAAACTGCCACTGTGATTTCTTCCCTTGATTTCCCCACATCTATGCCTACTCTATTTTGAGTTGTTAATGACAGAACTTCACCAGATTGGTTTATTCCAAAATGAAATTTGTTGCAGAAACAGCCACTATGATTGCTTCCCTTGAGTTCCCACATCTATGCTTGACTCCTTTTCATATGTCAATGATTGAAGTTCACCAGATTGATTTATTCCAAAAGGTGTGTCAACACTATTTGATGAGTCCTTGCTTATGTTTCATGCATCCACTTTTTGAAAAAATTTCTCATTCCCCTTGACCATATCTTCATTATTTTCTATTAGGTTCTTTAGCTTGAACTTGAGCTCCTGTATCTCCTTAGAGAAACGTATCCTATCTTGTGTGTAATTTTCCAGTTCTTGACTAGTTTTATGCAATATTTGCCTCATCTTATCATTATCATTTGTAGTTTCCTCATACATTACTAGTAGTTTCTCATATTCACCTGTCATTTGCTTCATTTTCAATTGGAGTTTATCGGCCTCCTTTTTCAATAAGCTAAAGATTCTATTAGTGTCTAAATTGTCATCCATATTTTTCCCAAAGTTAGACCGCTCCTGAACACCCATTGCACCTGCCTTGTGGGTAAAAAATATACCATGATGACTTACAGAAATCTAAATTTCCTTTTCTCCTCCTTGCTGCTTCATTTCCTGAAGACCTTTAGTTTCTTTTGTGATAAAAGAACAAATGGGGCTGTTTGATACAATATTAATACTTCTAGAAATGTTATGGCATCTATCTCTTTTCAAAAGATCTATATATACTGCGTTCTTCCATAACTTCACTAATACATTTCTCTCAAATACAGATTTCTCATACATATTAGCTAATTTTGCATTCTCTTGAGACATCCTCTTGAGCTCTATTTGAATATTTTGAATCTCATCAATCATCTCTCGTTGCCACGATTCTAATTTCTTCTTTGGATGCTCTGACTTAACATTAGAGGAGGAAAACATAAATTCTATTTGTGGCATATTTCCATTATTCGATGCTCATAGTGTTACCCTTATCTCCTCTTGATGCCCATCATATTTCATGTGAAACTTTGGATATCTTTTACCATCTTCGAATTCTATCCTTAATTCATCAAAAGAATTTTCAGGAACAATCCCTATTTCTAGTTGTTCAATCTCATTTTTCAATTCTTGAGATTCTATAATGCCCCTTATAGTTGCATCATATTCAGTGGATGCCTTATTTTGTACAGTGTCTTGCCATAGTTTCCTAATTCCATTATTTTCTTTCATTTCCTACTCATACATGTCAATTAATATTTAATTCTCTTTAGTTGTCTCTAATTTCATTTGACACTTCTCAATCTCCATTCATGTATGGATCACCTCATGTTATGTTTTTCCATCCCCATTGATACTAGCATATTCCTGCAATAATGTAGTTTCAATGCTATCTTGAATTTCTTCTTCATGCCCTTAAATTAAGGTTTCATGACTGCCTACATTTGCTCTCATTCCATCTTCCATGTCTGGCACATGCTCTCCCCAAATTCTCTTACCTCCAAAATTCCACCACATTCTTCTTGCATCATATCTTTCTCACATTGATTGTTCATATAGCTCAAGCAGTCTTTCATTCTCTTCTGATGTATCCTGTAATTTCACTAGAAGTTCTCCAATCTCTTTTCTAAGATGAAGAACTATATGTTGTAATTCAACATTATTAGTGCTTGTTTCATATGGTCATATATTCGGGAAATCATCCTTTCCAAACATGTCTCCCTTGCTTTAAAATTTATGATTCCTTCCCTTGATTACTTTCTTGAATTCCTCAACTTGATTCCTGAAAAAATGAACTAGTTCCTAAAATTTCCTTATTTCATCCAATACTTGCATGAATTTCTCATACATGATAATCAATCTTTCATTATCTTTAAGTGAATCCTTTATTTGTTTGTGTAAATCATCAACTTCCTTAGCCAAAAAAATGACAGTTCCCCGAGCTACTGCTTCGCATTGATTGGCTGCACTAATTGCTTCAACTAAATATTTAATCTCCAATTCCACTAATAAACCATGCATAAATGATGTCTCCTCTTTAAACTCTGGAGCGTGCATTGCAAGGTTAGTTATATGGCTCCATCAACATCTGAAATCTTCATCTTATCAAAATGGATTATCAAATCATTAATGTGCCTTTCTAAATTTTCTTTGGCTTCTAGGCAGAAGCATGAGTTATTATTAAGAGCTTATGATTCTCTTTGGTATAGATCAACTTGTCCACAATGAAATTCATTCTCCTCACTGATGGCAGAAATATTTGCTTCCGATGATTCCTTCTGGTTCACAAGGTTTAGGTCTTGGTCATGCATACACTTCTAGCAACTAATCTTGTAATACAACTATATGTTCTAAACTTTTCTCCATCTCTCTCTCCTCATAATATTCTTGGTAGGTTCTTAGTTGTTCCATCAACATCATATTTTCCATTACTAACCTCGTCACCTCATGATTTTGATCAAGATGGTTCCTTAGAATTTGTAGCTCCTCCATTAACACATTCTTCTCTTTTAAAATGTGTGCTTCTGTAAAAATCTTGTTAGAAGAAACTACCTCCAATATCCTCATATTGTCTTCTCGAAAACAAACCATCATCTTTCCACATTGTGCATCTTCCTCATGTTGTTTAATCAAAATTTTTAGTTGTTCAATTTTAGTAGCCATTGCCTTCATTGTTGTTTCTAAAGATTCTATTTTCAGGGTTCTTGCAAGTGCATATTCCAAATCTCTTTTGTGAAGATAATTATTATGACCATGCAGTGGGATTGCTAGAGCTTTCATATCCCATGCATATGGTCCTAAAGAGATTAGTAGGGCCATGCTTCCATAGTCATATTCTTGAGTGGGCAACACTCCTTTGAGATGACCACACAGGTGACTACCTTCTTTCTTCAACCGTTGAATTTTGATCTTCAAAGTTATAATATCTCCTATAACATATTCATTTATATATTCATTATTCCAAATAAACTTTTCTCACTATGAAAATTTCAAATTGCTAAGTGTCTCTATTGCACAACAATTAGAAGGGATGGCATTGGTAATGATAGTCGTTTTAGAGTTTTGTTGAGAGTTTTGGACTCGCCAACATTCAGGAGATGTCCCTAATATGAAGTCCCAACTAGACCTCATACCATTTGGTGTAGGAGCCCCCATACAGTATGATGGACCAATTTCCATTATCTTAAAGATATTCCTTAGCTATTGCTTGTTAGCATAAAAGAGTTGTTTTCTTTGTACTCGAACAATGAGGTTAGCATGCTTGGTGAGTGGTTATTGTTGCTTGTGTCAAAGTTATTTCATTTTAGAGGGAGAGGGTGGAAGCAAGTCTTAGGTTGAAACGGAATAGTCCCAAATCTGCTAGAGACACACAACACAACAAGACATGCACAACTTTCGGTGAAGTAGTCCACATGGATGCAGTAGTCGCAAACACAAGGTGAACAGATAGCACATAGAAAACCCAATGGAATAGTACACACGAGTGTGACGGGTGTTATAACAAGTTTACAATAATGAATATGTCGAGTGTCCAATGGGATAGCCCACAAAGGAGAGACAATGTTAGCAAATGTTATAACACATTTCCAATAGCATATGTACTAAAACAATCGAAATAGTTCAATTGTCTTAATATAGGTTAAGGCAACATGCATTACAAGAATCCAAAGAATAGTCTTACAAATGAATACAATACATGTGTGAAAACGTGTTGGCTTGTTAGCAGTATTCTTAATTAAGTGAAATTTCCAAGACACATCCGTACACCATTACATCACTAACCCATATAGCGGGGCATGGAGCCATTTCTCACTCCTCAAAGAAAATATTATAGACTCTCAAGGCTATGTGGGAGGAACCAAGGCGAAAATAATTTTGCATGTACAAATGAGGGGTATTTATAGCCAAGGGTAAAACTGGCCCTTATGATAGTTCGACTTCCATCATGACTATTTGACTTACATGACTCTTCAACTTTACATGACCCTTCAAATTTACATGTGGGTATCTTGGACTTCCACATTACATTACATTGATTACAATAGTGTGGCCCACATTAGTGATGTTGCTGAGATGACTCATAACATGACTCGACATGTTATGAAACCAGCTCAAGAAAAGATATAAAAGAGAGATCAATGCCTTAGAATTCAGCCTCTTCGAGGGGGAAACCTCCTTTACATTACATAAATGAACAATTCTTGGATGATTCAAATGAAAAAACCTCCTTTC